>WEIU01010528.1:212392-302769 GCA_013389925.1 Aegithalos caudatus | reverse complement strand
TTTTTTTCCCTGGCTAAAAGGCCTTAAAATTATTAATGCTATCAGCATTCCTGTAGATACCACTGTGTCTGATCAGGCTCAGTGACTTCTTGGAGCTTAGGTGACATATGGCTCAAATCTGCAAAGGTATTTATGTACAATGCTCTTGTGGAAAATGAAAGTAGGTTTAGCTCTATTTAGAAAATGGAAAAAAAAGTCTTGAAAAATACTATCTTCGGCTTTTTGAAGTGGAGTGCAAACATTAATTTAGATAGAGGGACTGTCATTAACTGTCTTTTAATCGAATATATTTCTGTGTAGTATGTATGCTTACTGTAGTATGTATGGTTCTGATCTTGATGAATCCTGTGGGTACAGCACTAAATGAGGACGTACAGGAGGCTTTGGATCTCAGAGCTGTCTAAATACTGGGGAAGCTCAGATACAAATCTTGCTGCCCATAAGATTTCATCTGCACATTGCTTTAGCAGCAGAATTTAACCCATAATGATTTTATATTTTGTACAATTCCTTTAACTCATGTTTTAGTTGCTATCAACTGTGAAGTTTGAAGAAGATGAAAAAAATTACATTTTGATTTTGCTCAACACAAGTATGTTTCACAGGGTAAAAACCTCATACTGTGATACTTTCAGTGTCTAGCTTCTCTTTTTTTTTTTTTTTTTTTTTTTCCCCCTGAAGGGATTTGTAACACAGGAGGTTGCATAGCGGAAGGAATAAAAACATTTGGAATAATAAGGCTCTGAGTTCTTGCATCAGGAAATCCCAGCAGAAATAGTTGAACATTACAATATTCTACAATATTCTTCTCTGCTTCTTTTTTCCCACAGGGTGCCCTGACAATTTCACCAATTCCCAGTGTTTAAATCCCATTACTGCTTTTCAAGGCTGTATGAGGCTCATCTTTATTGATAATCAGCCCAAGGACCTTATTTTAGTTCAGCAAGGCTCCCTGGGGAATTTTAGTGATTTACACATTGATCTGTGTGGCATCAAAGACAGGTAATTATTATTTCCTCTTTCTTGTATTTGTTCTTTTTTCATCCTGGTGGTTTATAAATACAGGTTGCATTAAGTGAAAATTCTAATCTGCCAGCATTACAGATATTAGGCATAATAGAGCTACTAATAGAAAATACTGCAACAAAGATAGGAGGACTGGAGGGGAAATGGTTTCAATTACATGAGGCTCTCTTCACATTGACTTGTAGGAAATAGAGTATGCAAATTCAATCAAACTATAGATTGGTGAAAGGATTAAATTTTATGCATAAACAACATTTGATTGCTTTGAAGTTCTAGAGGAAATGAAAGAGAAGGAAAAATTAGTTGATTCATCAGATTATGTCATATCCTTAATATATAAGCTGGTTCTGCCTAAATAAATCATCTACAATTTCTCTTGTTAGCCATTACAGCACGTTCATGATGAAGATATGGTACATCTCATGTGCAATACTGCCCATTCAGTGAGACAATATAATGATGGAATATCTGCATCTACCAGAGAAACATTGCAATTTAAACAATGATCCATACCCTTCCTAAGATGAAACCTGACAGGAACCCCAGATTCTCCCATAAACAGTAGAGAGGAAAAAAGAAAACCTTTTTTTTTTTTAAGTATTTTGTAATTCTCTTCTGCATCTTATGGATTTTTAGTGTCTAAATATTTCTGAATCATTTATGCAAATGTGTACTTTGAAGTTAGTATACGAAATAGGAGGTTCTGTGACTTTTAGAATTTTTTTTTTTTTTTTAATCTACCTAAGTTCTGAGAAGTAGAAATTGTACTTCTGGAAATTTCATGTGCTTCAAATAGTTAGGGGAGTAATAAGTATATTTTGGAAATGCATTAGAACCGTAAGCATTTGATGCATTTTTTTCAGACATGTTACTTAGATTAAGTTGACGGCTGATTTCCATTATTCCTTCCTGTAGGAGGGATCAGCCTGCTGGAGCTGCAGTCTTTTGATAAGTGGGCAAAATATCTGTTATGCAAGACCTTTGTGCTCATCTTTGCATGTTCATTTTTTGTTAATTTATATGGATAAATTACTGACTTGGCTGATCAAATCTCTTTCCACATTTAATGATGACTGAATTCAGGGGAATGTGAATTTCATACTTCGTGTGCCTGAAACTGTAGATGGAATTCTGACATTCCATAGTAGAATGGAAAAAGATGCAGCTAATTTTACAAAATGAAGCCAAATGTTATCTTTCCTAAGAAGTGAGAGAGAGAATTTTTGCTGTTTTCTTAGAAAAACAGATTATTTAAGATCATTTAAAAGCACTTTGTGTGATTGTACGTTGAAACGAAAGAGAACTCTTCTGGTATGATGCAGAGGTGCTGTGGGACGTCTGTGCCAAGTCCTGGCTATGTGCAACTCAATGGTACTACTGAAAATATCTTCCTTATCTGTGCTGTCCCAGGGATGACAAGTAATAATCTGTGATCATATCATAGAATTATTTAGGGCAAAGATCCAAACATAGTAAGAGTGGGATTGTTTTACATAATGCCACCTTTCTTGTTAAATGGATCACACAGACAAAAAAAACCAAAAAGTGTGTTATCTAATGAAGGACCTGGGGGTTCTGGCTGACAGAAGCTGGACAAGCCAGAGTGGCCAGGAAATCCAGTGGCATCCTGGCCCTATGCTATTCAACATCTTCATAAATGATTTGGACATAGGACTGGAATGGATATTGAGCAACTTCTCACAGAATGCAAAACTGGGAGGAGCTATTGACTCCCTCAAGGCCTTGACAAATGAGAGGGCTGGGCAACCACCAATTCTATGAAGTTCAACAAGGGGAAATGCTGCATTCTGCATCTGGGATGGAGCAACCCTGGATGTATGGACAGACTGGGAAAGATGCTGGAGACCAGTGCCACAGAAAGGGAGTCCTGGGGGCTCCTGGTCGATGACAAATTAAACCTGAGCCAGCAGTGCCCTGGCAGCCAGAAGGGCTAACACTGTCCTGGGGACATCAGGGACAGCATGGCCAGCTGGGCAAGGGAGGGATTGTCCCCTCTGCTCTGCTCTTCTCTCCTCTGCTCTGCTTTGGGGCAGCCTCACCTGCAGTCCTGGGGGCAGCTTTGGCACTGATAAGAAAGATATTAAACTATAGAGAGCCTCCAAAGGGGGCAGTGGAGATGGTGAAGGACCTTGAAGGGAAGCAGTATGAGGAGTGGCTGAGGGCTCCTGGTCTGTTCAGCCTGGAGAAAAAGAGACTGTGGGGACATGTCCCTGCAGTTACACCTTCATGAGGGGAAGAAGAGGGGCAGGCACTGATCTCTGCTCTATGGTGACCTGTAACAGGATCTGAGGGCCTGAAGTTATGTCAGGGGAGGTTTAGCTTGGAAATTAGAAAAAATTTCTTCACCCAGAAGGTTTTTGGACACTGGAACAGGCTCCCCAGGGAAGTGGTCACAGCACCAAGCCTGACAGAGCTCAGGAAGAAATGTTTGGAAAACACTCTCAGCACATAGTGGGACATGTGGGGATGTCCTGTGCAGGAACAGGAGTTGGACAATGCATCCCTTTCAACCCAGCATATTCTGCAATTCTGTAATGCTAAGATTTATTGCTCTGTGCACTGTAAAGCACACATTTTTGTAATTTTAACACATGTGGGAATTGTGTAGTTTAATTAACATGTAAATGGGACATTTGTCTTAGTTATCTAAGCTAAAAACTCTTTTGAGGAATATGCCTCTATTTAGAAGCAGTTTATTTGTTACAAGCTTATAGGCCAAGCTCATTCAGACTTGGATTCTGAAAGCAGTGGCTAGGCAGCTCACTTGTGCCTGCTTGTAAAAAAAGAATTAATGACTATTTTGGAAGACGATAACCTGGGGTGACTATTGATGCCAGCAGTACATTTTGGAGAGAGAACCCAGTTGTGCAAGCATATAATGCACACACCCACCCACATACCCTGGGATTCTCTGTCTCAAGTGATGAGCTTTCATTGATTTAGAAGGAGCCACCTGAAGGACTGAGCCTTAATGTCTCACTATCACTCATCTCTAGTATTTGAACAATGTGTGCTTAAATTAACTTGCTATGAATGCCTCCTGTCCCCTGTATTTATTTCCATTTTTTAGTAACTATTTCTTAGTTATCCTTCTTTACATTTGGTGGCTAGGGAGACGGTGCTTTTGCAGAACAAGTGAACGTGTTGCCAAACCTTCTGTGAGCAGGCAGCTTTTTTTGGAGACATTCAGAGGTGTCTTGCAGCCTTAGGCATCCTGTGAACGAGGCCACCCTGTCTGCTCTGGTCCTGTTTGAAGAGGCAGTTCAGGATGTATCTGTGAGAGCTGAGTTCAGCAGGTTGGACACTAAGACATGGTAGGGTCTTGAGCAATATGGGCTGTCCAGGTAAGGGAAGAAGGCTCATTAGCACCATCTCCTATTAACACATAGCTTGTTTGTAGCCCTCAGTGCCATCATTGCTGATGTCCCTGCTGCAGCATATGAAGTTATGTATGAATTGCAGTCCTCTTGTATGGTACCTGCATGTTTTCCTTAGGTGTCATATCCTGTATAAGGAGACATCCCCAGTCTATTCATGTCAGAGCAGTGTCTGCTCCACAAGCCCTGCACAGTATTTCCTTCTCTTTCTGCTTGAAGACAAAGCTGCTCCTGTAAAATTTTCCCAGTGCTTTGTGGAACAGGAAAATAGAATCTGTAGAAGGAAGCAATTTTTCTGCTAGCAGTGTATGTGTAGAACTCTTGGCATTGTCCCCACTGCCTGCCTTCTTCTAATCCAGCTAATTCTTTTTCTTTTGTCCTAGTATATATGTTTACTATGATTAACCAAATACAGGGTGCTCAGTCTTTTCTGAGGATGTTTCAACCTGTGGTGCTTTCATTGCTCCTGTTGTGAAGTGTTAGAAGTCCTGACTGCAAGGCATCTATCCCCCTTCCAGTGAGATGTGGAGAATAATTAAGTCAATACTGTGCTAAGCCATGGAGGTCTGTTCAGTCTTTAGGAAATACATTTAATTTTGTCCCTCTTATTTTGTTGCCATTTCAGGATTTATACTATGTTAAGAGTGCACATTAGGACTTGTTTGCTTTACATTGAATTAATAAGTCAGAAAACACAGTTTGGTACACCATGCTGGCATTTCCCCTTCATGGCATGGTCCAAAGCAGAAACTATCAAAGCAGAGATGCCTGGAAGTGAAGGTGCCATGAAGTTCTTGAATTCAGAGACATTTTGTTGGGGATGAAAGGTGCTATCTTTAAACAGCCTTTTGCAGCAGGATGTGTACTCTGTTGACCATCTCTGACCAAAAGCTATCTGATATGGGCCTAGAAAAAAAAAATTAAAACACCAAAAAAAAACCCCAAAACACAAACTCTTTGAGTTTATTTTCAGTTCAGTGTGATAAAGATTAAGTCTATGGCTACAGGAACCATGCAGTCCTCACTCCTGGTGTTTTGCACTGTGTTTTTTGGGAAAGGGAGCACCTTCTGGGAATGACATACTAAACCTAAAAGCTTCCAGGAGAAAGTCTGAGCACTAAGGAAGTCTAATGAGAATGGAATAATGCTTTTTGTCTTCAGCCCTTAATCTGCAGGGAGGAGGATGTCAGTGTCAAGAGATGGGAGGTGGCAAGCAGCATAAAAAATTGTTTGCTTATAGACACAGTAAGTCAGAAGGGATTCACTCCATTCTCTTGATGCCCACTGAGCCTCTAGCTGTGGGTGTATGGCCAGGCTCCCTGTCCTCCACCTGCAAGTAAGGGGCTTTACAAACAGAAGATGGACTTTCCTAAGTACTTCAGTTTTAGAGAAGAAAAAACTCAAAACAGCAACATAAGACAGAATGTCTTTTTCCTAATGGTGTCTTCACTTATTCATTTCCTTCTTCAGTATTTTAGTTTCTGCAAAGACTTCTTGACCCTGCCAAACAGTCTCCTGGACATGGGTTAGGGATGCAGTTACAGAGGCTTTCTGTTTGCTTCATGTGATGTTTTATCCTGTTAGCTTAGAAGGAAAACACTTGAAGCCTGATCTAGCCAGGATCCCTGAGCCATAGCACTGGTACCAAAATCAGATGTCTCTTGGCATCATCTAGAGCCTTCATTTTGAAATTTGGGGTTACTGGACGAATTATGTAACACAAATCAGCAAGTGAACAAAACAGGTGAATCAATGTGTCCAAGTGAGGAATAGCAGGGGGATGAGCAAACACTGTTTAGCAAACATGTTTAGTAAACACTAACCGGTGTTGCCACTTTGTGTTTAGGTTTGCTAGCAGTCATTCTTCTAAATTTATGTTTTCCATAAAGATATACAGAGCCCAAACTGTTTCTTCAAAGCCCCCTCTAAACAGAGCAGAAAACAAACAAAAAAGAAAAACAAAAAAGCCAAAAACAAACAAAAACTGAAACCAAAAAATAGGACTGGAAAATATCCCTTGAAAAGAAAGATTGACTAAATTCTTTAACCAGAAGAGATTGCTAAGGGGAGGAAGCATAATGGTCTTAGGTGCTGAAAGGCTGCTGCAGCATTGAAGGGAATAATCATCCTTTCTGCCCAGGATGTATAGGAGAACTGCTGTGGCACAGGCTGCCTGAGGACACTGTCAAGCCTCTGTCACTAGAAGGCTTTAGGAAAGGTTAGATGAGTCTGTGAGAAATAATGAGGTGTGGGTGATCCTGCCTTGGAGTGTGAGCATGGACTAAGTATCTTCCAAGTTCCCTCCAGCTCTGTTGCATTCTCTCAGAGTTTTTCTGCAGCTGGAATAGCTGTGACTTGTTCTTGTTTTGAGGGCTCTGAAGTGTCATCAATAACAGTACATAAATAAATAAATTAAAAACAAAACAACAAAACAAAACAAAAACACCAAAGAAAGGAAAATCTTTCAGGAATTCAGCTTATGAAGTCTCAGACCTGTGAGCTCATTTTAGTAGATGTATCTCTGAGACAATCTAAGGCAGTGCTGCAGCTTTGAGTAGGGACTGTGTAGCCCAAAGTTATGTTCGTTTGTTTCTAATAACCTGATATGTATAGATAGATATAGATATATATAAAATGGGAGAGAAGGAGCAGCAGTTCCTAGTCATATGTCACGATTTCTTCTTTTTACTTCTAAAAACACATGATTCATATTTAAAATTCAGAAGAAAGCTATGTGATTGCAGAATTTATTGCTCTGGGTTTTTTGGGATGTCTTCTTTGCAAATTTCATGATGTCTAGAATGGTGGTTAAACTCCATTATGGTTAATGGTACTTTTTTCTTTGAAGAGAAGTAACCTGATCCCCTTCTACTTGTCTCTCTGTTTTCTTGAGGTACTGTGACTTCTTGGAAGTGCGTGTCTCTCTTTCAGATGTGGTATAAATGAGGGTGAGAAATTTGGAGAAGGCAGGGACTGAGGCACTGGATAACTACAGAAGCATCTTCCCTCCAGTAAATCATGATAACAGCTCTGTATGGATCCCTTCTGTTCTGGTTTTGAAAGGACAAGTATCTGCCAGCAAAAGCTGGAAGCTCCCTTTGAATACAGAATGTAAACCCCTCCCTAAAATTATTATAATTTTGCAATTAGGGGCTCTCAGGAAATGTTTTGGGAATAGGAATAACAGTCGTTTAATAGGAATATTAAAAATACAAATATAATAGTACAGAAAATAAAATAAACATGCAATTAAAAACAAACAAAAAACCCAGAAAAGCGTGACCTGACACCCTGTTGGTCAGGGTGTTAGAAGCAGTCCAGATGAATCCTTCTGGAGTAACAGACACAGTTCTGTGGAGTAGAGATGGTCCTGAAAAAAGTCCAGTGGTGATGAGATGGGTCTAGTCTTCCTCTGGGAATCCAGTGGAAAAAGCAAGTCCTGCTGTTCTTATGTCTCCCCTTTTTATCTAGGTGGGGATGCTTGGGTCCCTCCCAGTTGGGTGGAGCATCTCCCAGTGGGATGATGTAATGTGTCAGGTCATTAGTGAGTGTTAATGGCCCATTATCAGAAAATATCAGTTCCAAAACTCAGGCTTGCCCACTCTATTGTCTTGGTTAAGTACCCAGTAATTAGTTACCTAGCAACCTAAGGGAAAAAATTCAACTAACACAAAGGAAACAATATCTAACCTATTTTAGTTGCTAAAAAGATGAAATGCAAATCCAGTTGGATGTATTCACTGACCTTCTCCTTGGCCTGACCAGCCTTTTGGAGGAGTTGTGTCTTCTCTGGGCCACTCAGAGGAGCTGCAGTGTGCAGCTCTGACTGCACAGTCTGTCAGTCTGTCATTCACCCCTCATGGCTGCATCTGAAACTGACACTGTTCTTTGGGGTGCTACAAACTGTTCTCTACAAGGAGAGATGAAATAGGCTTGGACTCTTCAGCCTGGAGAAGAGAGCTGGGCAGAGTTGTGCGATGAGGAGCAGCATGAAGGAGGTGGATAATAAACAAGAATGTGCAGTTTCTCACAAGTTCAAATCTTATACAACATCAAATTGGATGTGGTTAAGTGCTGTAGAGGTCAAATGTGAAGGAAAAAGCCAGTAAGGCATACATGAATTCATAAACCAGAAATGACTAGAAGCTGGGAAAATGTTCAGTGGGGTGCTCTTGAACTTACTTAATCAGCATTTTTGCTGTGGCACTGTCAGAGTAAGGAAATTGAAGGAGAGACATTGTTGATCTGAAGCAAGTCTGGAGGGAGGGAGGTGATAAATTTAGGACTAGGAAGTCCAAGTCCCTCTGTTTCTTAAATATTTGTTTGCATTGTATGCAGCTCTTTGTACCTCTGCTGTTTGAAAATGAAATATATTTTGTCATAGCTGTGCTAATCTCAAAATCCATTTGAATCTTGGTGTGAATTTTGCTGAGTACTAATACGTCCTGCACTGTTTTCTCTTCCTTTGTGTCAGTGGAAAAAGTAGGTGTGTGGGTCTGTCTGTGTGTGGGCCAACAATGAAAGGCATAGGCTGGGGAAAATTCAGTCAGCCTCTCATTAAAAAAAAAAAAAAAAAATTAAATGGGTAGGAAAACAAATACTCAAATGCTGAGAATTTGGTCACAGAGTTGAGAAGCTCTGGGATTTCCCATTCAGCAATTCGTTCAAATGCCAGATTTTGTGACTAGAAATACTAGCTCCAGTCCTGAAGCTGAGTTGGTTGTTTGCGGTGGTTGGCATCCTGTTCAGAGAATAGATGCAGGAATGTGGGCTCAAGAGATATTGCAGCTCAGGAGTTACCATGGTTATTAGGAAATGTGCCAGAAAATCATTAAACCTCAGTCCAGAAACACAGTGGATTTCCAGTCCCTCATCATACGGCACAGATGCTCCCTTTGGGCTGAGCAAGGCTGGCTGCTCTTACCACAGATGGACCCCTTGGAATACAGCAGCAAGGGCTGCAGTGTTGCCTGGAGCCTGAAGTCATGGCTTGATTATTCTCATGCACTTCTTGCATGCAGTGGAACAGACTGCTCTGCAGTGTTAGTCTCAGAGAAGAAAGTTCCATTTGCAGGAGTTCTTGCACTCTGTGTATACACAAAGAGGTGTGGTTTCCCCTACCAGGTCCTTCAAAGTCTGTAAGGAAAAGTGCCTAGGAGGCATTGCCATTGGGGTAACTTGTGCTGAAGAGCTGTTGTGAGTAGAAAAGTGGTCTCTTTTTCCTTTGAATTGGTACCTCATATGGAAATAGTCTCTTTTGCCCCTCAAGGTGGTGCTGGACAAATGTTTGCATTCACCAGGCTTTTGAGGCAAATCCTCTTGGAACACACCCATAATGATGACATTGGTTCCATTAATGTTTTTAACTCCTCAGCCCCCATCACAAAGGATGAGGTATTTTTGTTGAGAGAGTGACAAAGAAAATTCTGTTAAGGAGTCTGAAATTTCATGATTCCATCAATCCTGCCAGAACTGAAATACCTTGAAGTGATGGACTTTTTGGTGGCAGTTTCCCTAGACAGAGGTGGGGCTGAGGCAGATGGAGAAGCACGCTGTTGTACATCCATTATTTTATTGTCATAAATTCTATGCATGATTTGCACTTGAGTACATTAGACTGGGTTGTCTTCAGATTAGGAAAGCCTTTTTTTGTGTTAAGCCTGTCATTATCCATAAAGGAACTATGAGGGCAGCCAGATCCTGCTTTTCTTTAGGCTCAGGTTCACAAGTTTGCATGGCTAATGCATGTGTTGCTCTCCGTGCCTACAGCTGCTAAGGTACTTTAATCTGATTGCTGCAGCTCATGTAGATTTTGCGCTGATGAAGCTCTGACTGGGATGTCCTATTTTTACTTGGCTGGCACCTTGCCCTTGCTGTAGCAAATACTGACAGTGCTTGTCAAGGACAACACCAGGGACTTCAGTTCCTTTAAGTGACCTGGGGGAGAGGGGGAGGAAAAAAATATTCACATTGAATTCATCTTGGCAGATGGACAGACGGCGCATCTTGCAGGGCGTGAATTCCAGTGAAGTGCCACGAGGAACACAAACCTGACTTCAGATATTTTCTTCTGAGTCCTGGAAGTGCCCCATCTCTGTAGCAGCAGTGAGCAGGCACAGGCACACACCGATGTTACCATCCTTATTAAACCAAGCATCTGCATATTCCGATCTCCCAGCAAATCCAAATGGAGAGAGGGGCATGGGGTATCCATAATCACTGCTGTGAGATTGGCATTTACAGTTCTACTTCCTTAGGGAGAAATACATGGAGTTGATTCATGAGTTGGCTTCCCTCAACTGCTTAGCTGTGGAGCACAGTGTCCTTAGTCCCTATTCTTTCATCCCTACCCATGTTTTATCTGTGAAAATTCTCCATAGTATTTTCTAAATAAATTAGCTTAAAGTGTTCTTTTTCCTTGCTAAATAGAGCTGACCTTTTAAAATCTGCTTTATGCCTATTTCCTTTGCAGATTCTATTATTATATTTTATTATCAATTTTTACTTGTAAGAAAGAATATTTTTTTACTTTCTCTTCCTTTACTTTTAGTGCTGAACTTAACATTGCTTTGTGTGTTTTACTGTCAAAATGGGCCTTTGGGAAATTAATTACTGTTGCAGGTGAAGGGTGTTAGGATAAATCTGATAAGAGCATAGTGGTTTTTTATATTTCTTAACTCTCTTCTCAGATTTAATGTATGCCCTGCAGCAGAAGCCACACTTCATATAATCCTTTCACCCCCCAGCTTGGCCATGCAAGTGAAAAACTACTCAGACTAATTATGTCCAGTGAATTTTAATTTTTTTAAAATATTTTTTGTTGGAGTCCCAGGCAGGGATTAAAAAAATCAAACATTTAGTACATTTAACCCCACATAAATACCTGCAGTGCATTGCAGAAAGAATAATTGAAAAAAAACCCCAACCCCCAAATTGGCATCCATCCTTTTCATTCTCAATAGTTTTTCTATCTTCATTATTTAGTGCCTTATCTGCAGAAATGACAATTATTTTATAGTGCATATGACTTTCTCTTTGCAGGAAATCCTCTTATGTTTTTCCTTCTTGTTTTTATAGCAATGAGTGGGATGGTTTTATATCACATTCCTTGAATTTGGGTGATGATCAAAGCTGGAATGAGCTGAAGAGGGGATGTTGTGTCCTTTTTCAAAATGTTTCTGACTTTGTGTAAATCCCAAGTTTGGTTTGAGAATTGCCTACCCATATCACCATCCTCAGTCAAAACAAAGTGTTTGCACTGCACTCCTTCAGATGCTGGAGAACCCAGATCTAGATTTTTTTTCTTTAAATGCTGTTGGAAAGACTGTCCTGGCTAGTTATAGGGATCTGATGGTCCAGATGTGTCATTGTTCTGATGTTTTGTTTCACCTTTAAAAGGTGACTTCAGTCATGTGAGTGAAAATTTTCCCCTTTCTTTTATCTCTTTTGCCTGTTTTAGGATTCAGCAGGCAAATAGTGCAAGGGTACTGAAGTTTCTTCTAGCTTATATATTAATTTAGGAAATTGGAAAAAAGTTTTTGAAAAGTTTCCCTTTCTTGTGCTTGGTACTTTGCAAAACACTTTGCTTTGTGCTTTTCCAGCAAAAACTAGGATATTGTTAGAAATGTGTCTTCTTCATCATATTGCCCTTAGAGAAATTCTGGTTTTTTTCTACTTCCTCTGTACTAAACCCAAAGCAGAACACTGGAATGGGATTTGGGGAATGGAAAATCGATGCAGAAATGGAACTGGGAAGATATGTTTAATCCAAACTATGTTATGTGGTGGGAAAGAAAAAAGGGAAAAATGTATCTTAATGACCTAATGCCTTGTAAAGATCACTATACATTGAAGAAGATAGTAATTGAAATAGAGAGCAGCATGATGTTCTGTGGGAGTTGAACAGTCTCTTTGGTTCTTCCCTAAATTATGCACCTCTGTCACAAATGAGACATGCTAACTAATGGAACTAAATTACTGGAATTACACCCTTGTAGCATTTTGAAGTGTGAGCTTGGAAATCCTCTCAATACCGCAGAGGTTTTAAGATGGAAGGACTGGATGCAGAAAAGCAGAGCAAGATTTTAAAAAATTCAAACCCACAGGCATCCAAAGCCTGGGTGTTGGAATTAAAATCCCTGTAATTCTGAGGAGCATCCCCTCATCTCCTCATGTCCATTCTAAAGTTTAAAGCAGCTGAATAATACAGGTAATGGCAGAGCTTCTCTCCAATAGCTTAAGGGCTGATTGACAATGAAATGCAATAAAACCATATAGCACAGTTTCCTGCTCTTGCACTGGGATATGATCTTCACACTGTCAGATGTTCTTGCATCTTGCATTTCTTTGTACAAGAAAATATTTGTACAAAGCAAATTCCCAGAAAAAAATAGGCAGTTGCAGTGGAAACTGCTATCTCTGAGGAGGGAACAGTTTTCTAGCCTTTGTGTTTCTTTAATGAGAATGAAAGGAATGCTCCAAAGATTATTTGGATATTGCCATAAATTGTTTTTGTTGTCCTTCCTTAATTGTGTTTTCCCTGTCCTTGTTTCATACATGCAATATCAGCTGCAGAAAATGACAGTCCAGGTGTATGAAGTGTTCACTAGTCTAAGCGCTGTGTTTCAGAGCAAAATAAAGACAGATGCTTCAAATTCATCAGTTTCATTCAGTAAATCCTGTCGAGGGTAGGTAAAAAATTGGTTTGAGCAGGGTGAACACCTTCCTATAACTGCAGTGACTTCTACATGTGGAAAGATGATGAAACTGGAGAAGGCTAGCTTTATCCCCATGAGTGTAGGGACTTCTCACTAGGGTGGGAGAGGGGATTTGTCCTGAATGAGACCCCTGTGGAGGAAGAATGCAGTTTGAAGGTAGGTAAGGGGCTAATTTATTAGCTTTGGAAATCCCACTTGAATGTGGAATTGAGTTTGGGGAGAAGCTGAATAGAGTTCAGTCCCATTTCTGTTCCTTTAGTAAAAATCCATGGGATGTGCAATGCCATGGTAAATTAAAGGCCAGATATGGGGATGCAAGTAGAATATAATATCATATGTTTCTTCATTTGTTTGATTTTTGCAGATGGCTTTTCTGCTTTTGCTTTGTAAAATGATGAATTCTAAATGGAACAGCTGTCTGTACAGGATAGTTTATTTGTTTCCCTTTTTTGTTTTGCAAATTTATTTATAAAAAATCCTTTCTGCTGATGCTAAGCCAAACTGTCAGCACATTTACCTATATTAAAAATGTAGATGTTCTAACAACAAAGCAATCAAACCTTAAAAAAATGCCTTTTATCTTAGGCACAGATAACAGACTTTTCCTTCGCTAGTGCTGGTCCCAGCACAACATCTTCCACAGCTCTGTACTACTCACATACCTGAGGGCTGTTGGCATCAGTGTTCAGATCTTTTAAATGTTGGTCTCTCTCTGGTTTGCAGAACCAAGGTGAGCAACAGTGGAAATAATAATATATTTAAAAAGTTCTTTCATCAAGTTTTGCAAATCTTGCAAAGAAGAAAAACCTACCTTTGTTATAAACTATTGAGGGGTTTTTGTTTTGTTTTGTTTGTTTGTTTCTTCATCAATTCAGTAAGATAGACTAGATGATTTCCATCATGGAAAAGAAGAATTGTCTGTTCACTTTATTCTTGTTCTCTTTGTGCTCCATGAGTTCTCATAACAAATTTAGGAAAAAATACATAGATTACTTAAAAATCAAAAATAAAGAACTCCACAAGACTTTTTATCAAGTTGTTGGTCAGTTTTCTAAAGTTGCAAGAGGAGAGGGAATTTGGACTGTGTGGTGACGAGGAGGAAATGTCTGCTGAGGAAAACAGAGGTCTGAAGAGCTGAGGAAAACAAGAGGTCTTCTTTTGCAGCCTGTTGTAATACTGCTTTTAAACACTTTTTCTCTCTTCCTCTGGTTATAGTATCTCTTTTTTCTTCCTTTAGTTAAGAACACCTAGCCCCCTATTTTACCACAAAAGGAGATTCAGGGAGAAATGAGTGGGATATGCTTTTGCAATATTTTTTCTGATGCTCTCAGATCTTAATAGTTTTCCCCTTGGTAAACCTCTGAAGTTGTTATAAGTTGTCTGTCTGGTAGCATTGCTAAATTTCTCTTCGAAATGATTGTCTGGTCTCCCCTTGAAGCCATTTCTTGTATCAAAAATAACCTTTGGCAAGGAATTTCCCAGATTTACAGCTCTGCACAGCAGGGCTGGAACCCATGCTGCTGCAATTGGCCTCAATCTATTGAGTTTAGTGGAAAGACACCATTTTACTAAAGCAAAACATAGGCTGTTACAGCAATACCATGAGTTTCATCAAACATATATGCCCACTATGTGAAGTTATGTCTTTTAATATTAAATTTTGTTAATTATAAATGAAATAGCTGCTGGCTGTAAATAGGAAAACATGCTGAAATAAAGTGAATTTGATACAATGCATAAGGCAATGCTTTACTGATAGATAGTCTTCCAAAATGTTATGTGTTTTTTTGTTACAGCATTACTGAGTTTTAGAGACTTAGTGCTCATCTAAAAATTATGTATATTTACAGTCGTGATATTTGGGGAGTGATTCTTTTTTCTTTCTCTCTGATGGTTGTCTTTCCTCCCTCTTTACTTAGGAGGAATAGAGGTTAGTGCTGGATGTATTGTGCTGACTATAACAAAACCTCAGAGGTGCTTATTGAAAGTACACTGGGTTTATTTCCAGTCAAGTGTAACATCAGATGTGTAGAGCTCCTTCAGCCTTCTCACTCAAGTAATTTTGCCATTGTTATTTCTTCATCATTCCCATCAAAGGCCCAAATTTCTCCCCCCTTATGTCAGTGCAGTTTGTCCTTTGATTTCAAAGGAAGCACACGTGGTTTTGGAGGTGAATGTTTCATCCAAGGACAGTGAAGGCTTTTGTGTAGGCTCTGAATATTGCTTGATGGCTAGGGTGTGCATTTTCCAGCTTGGCTGAAGGAGGGAAAAATTATTTGCTTCACTTATTTTCATTTTTTTAATAATAATTTTTCATTGTGAAATATATAATATGAATAAGTGGGGAAGATCAGAGTCTTTGGTCTCTCACAAACTTTATTAGGCAAATCCATACATTTTCAAGTGTCTCATTTATGGTACTTGCAAAAATTGAGATGTTTGTTCATTTCAGTTGCAAATAGGTCAGGAGCTGCCTGATGCAAATTTTTGTCCATGAAACGTTCTGTGATACCACTGCATTTTTTGTTGAAAGTGTTTGTTTCTACTGGAATGCAAATATTAATTTATATTTTAAATTGCATGTTTTTAAATTCTTCAACATGAGGATCTAGGACAGTTCACAAATGGAACAATCTGTGACTTACCATGCCTTGATTAATTTTAATTATAGCTATTTCTTAATTCTGAGTTCTTCCACAATTAGGAAAAAAAAATTGCTTCTAATGAAGACACAACTGCTCAGCTAGAATGGGATTATGATAATTATTGGAGTTGCAAAGAAATTTGTTTCATAAGCTCTTAGAAGGGTTAGTTATCTGACCAAAAACAAGATCAATGCAGTTGGTGCTAATTAAAGCAAATAGACTAGGGAATAAAAGAAGATTTAATCCTGAATTTATGAATATCATTAAAAGCTGACATGGTTAGTTTGACTTGCATTTTGTGCATTGTTGGGAGAAGAAAAAGTGTTTGCATTTGTAAGACAAGTAGGAATAAGAAGTGACCTTCAACTTCGTAAAGTCTTTAAAAGGAAACTGTTTTAGGGGAATAAATGTGGCTAAGCCTTTAATAAAAGCCTTTGGCAAACCACAAATGGCTAGTAATTAGCTCTACTGCATTGGGTTAATTAATAAAAGGTAGTTTAAAGTAGGCAAAAAGCATATTTGTCCCTTGCACTGATGATGTAAGTTATGAAAGGAGGGCGGCACTATTCTTTTATCTCTCTATTATCTCTCCAGAGAGCTCTATTAACATCATATGTTTCTTCTCACCAGCCTCCCTGTGATGTGAATAGAACTGCTGCTGTACAGGTGACACAAAGGAATGTTTATCACTAAATAGCAAGTGGAATTAAAGGCAGTCTGCTGAGTGCAAGGGCAGGCAGCACCAAAGTACAAATATGAGTAAATGTGCTCCCACAGGCAAAATTCACATTTATCACCAGAGAGCTTCTGCCCCTGTGCTTTGCCTCTGGGATGAAGCTGCTTGGGAGCTGCTGGTTCAGGTGTGGCAGGGTCCTGCAGGGTACAGCACACATCCCAGAAGGCTGCTCCTGCTCGCTTCAGCATCGACCCAAAGCTTTAAATCTCATTTCAGTATTGCCAGGAGCAGGTTTGATGGCAGAGGGGCTGGCTGGGCTCTCACTGTACCAGCAGGATGTTGGACTGATAGATGATTGCCCAGGAAACCATTAAAAGCCAAAATCTCATCCCTTCTCAGAATTCCTGCCTTATAAGTGTAGGGCAAACCCAGAGGTTTTGGCCTTCCCCTTCATTTCTTTCTTCTTTTAGAAACAAGATGTCCTCCCACAGCAGTGGAAATAGCATTCTGGAGAGCTAGAAAACTAGGAATGTAATTCTCATACTCTGTCCTCGTTTGGTATTTGAGGTCAATTATTAATAGATTAATAGAAGCCATGATAGTGATTTTTATAAGACCAATACATCATAGAAATGTTGTTACAGATAGTTATGAATAACATATTTTCTTCTTGAATTCCTTATTCCTCTAGTATTTGACTAATAAATAATTACTGCAGTAATTGAACAAGCATTGATAAAAATAATTTATTTTTCATGTTAATATTTTTATATGACCTTTATAATTTTATGTATAATGGTATAAATAGCAGTCAAGTGAACCTGTGTTCTGGGATGAATGTTAGATTCACTGACAGAGATGAATAGATATAAGTTTGTATGAATGAGCACGGAGCATATTGAAGACAAGAGGTTGTTCTGATGGGCCTCTGGGCACATGAAGGGGTTCCTTTGGGTTGTCACGGTTTGGCAGCTCCAAACAGACTTGGATTCAGGTGAATTGATGAGAACTTGGCAGATGGGGCTCAGAAGGCTGGTGAAGATGGCTGTTAGTGACATACAGGTTTTCTGCTTGCATGCACGGAATGGGTTTTAATGGTAAGTAATCTAGAAGAAACAGATTGAAAGCCACTGCTAAGGGCAGTACATACTTAAATGCAAAAAAATTCCTAAGGATGAGATGAACTGCAATAAAACTATGTCTTTAGCTAGAAAAAAATCAAGGTGGCATCAGTGATTTCACCCTAACACCCTGCAGAGATCTGGGCATTGAGAGTTTTGAAGCTCAGATTACAGCAAACCAAATCCTAATGGAGTTCTGTAGTGTAAAGGATAAACTGATTGCCTGTTTCCTCTCCACCCACCCATCACAATTGAATCAGCAGTATAAACAAGTTACTTATTTTTCAAAAGTCAGACATACTGTGTAAAAGAGATTAATATACAGTAAGAGGGAAAAATAAAATGAAAAAAGGCAAATAAGAGAACAATCTGTTTCCATTTAAGCTGGTGTAACTCTATTGCACTGCCTGCGTCTATACCAGGGGAGTTCAGATCAGCATTCACTTCTTGTCCTGGAGATTGAATTTATCTCCCACAGCTTTTATTTCTGTTCATTTCCAGAGCTCCATGCTGTTGTGCCTCTTTCTTCTTTTAATAATTTGTTTCACAATAATACTTCAGAGGCACACCAACTAGAACGAGGAAGAGTACAGAACCCATAATTGAAGCATATTTTCCCTCTCACTTTAGAGATTTGCATGCTGTTAGTGTTACCACAAATGTAACTCAGTCTAATTTTGATAACAGTGGTGCCTTTTTAATCAGAGAACAGGGGATTTTCCTTTGGAACAAGATTTCAATAGCATTTTCATCTGCTACTTGCCCTGCTCTGTGGTCAGCAAGTTCATGACACTTTAATTGCTGGAATTGTGGAATGTTTTTATGTAGAGTGATCTTTACCTATTTTCTGGATAGTTTAAACATTGTTTTCTTCAGTGCTTGGATGTGAATCACAGAGAAAGAAATAATTATTTTTTTATTCAGCAATTCAGCCCTAGGAAGCTGTTGCCTTAATGAGGAATTGAGACCGTTCTGTTGGTTTTGACTTTTTTATTCCCCCCAGCACATTATTTTTGCAGAAATATTTATAATTAATTACATTTTTTAAACTGTCTCAATTTAGATGTTTACCCAACTACTGTGAACATGGAGGAAAATGCTCCCAGTCCTGGACCACCTTTTACTGTGACTGTAACAATACGGGCTACATGGGAGCCACCTGTCACAACTGTAAGTAAACCCACGAGAGTTTTCATCTGTATTACATCCACGTCGTAATCACAGTCATTAGACATTTAGTAGAATTTAGCTGGGCTGAGCTGGCTGATTTTATTCTATGTTTGGTGCTTTGAGTCAATTTTACCACTTTGGGCTTTGTTTTTAAATCGTATGAAAGTCTATGTTGTAAGAACCCAGTTTTCAACAGTTTATGATTGCTGAACTTGTTTTTGGGCTGCTGCTATTAACAAGAATACAGAAACATTCAGCTACTGTAATCCACAGCAAAAGGAATATTAAGGTGTTTTAAAAGTTAAAAAAAAAAAACCCATCAAGCAGTAGAGGCACAAAATGCTTTGAATTCTGGTAAAAGATAGAGAGAGAAAGGAAAAGCCAAAATAAAGCCTCTTCATACAGCTGACTAAAAGGGAAAACAGAAAATGAAGGTAAACTTCCAGTTCTAACAAAGGAAATAAAGAGGAAAAAAAAAAAGAGTGGGTAATACTAACAATTCCAGGAATACAACTGTAAGCACTCTGGATTCTTGATGAGCACTTGGACTGCAGATAGGGTGACATTGGTGAGATGGATATCTTTTTTTCCCTGTTAAACTAAAAAGCAGAAGAGAAGAAAAGGTACTTAGTGGTTTGAAGCTGAGAATATTGGCAACCATACTGTCATTTTGGAGACTTTAATGGTTTGCTAGTTAACAGTGAAAGCATTTGTGGGGTATGCAGCTGACAAGAGAGTCTGTGGAGAGATCTGTTCATAGATTTGTCACCTGAACTCTACATTGTAAACACAAAGGAAGCCAAGGGTTTCTTGTGGAAATCATGCCAAGCCAGATGAAGAGAGAGAAGAAAAAGGCTGACTTTATAGTTTTAAAAAGAGGTCTTACTTTCTCCATTGCTTTTGTTGTTCCAAAAGGCATCACAACTCTTCAAAGCTTGTAGGGCCATAGCAGAGTATTTACACCAGCTGATGACTGGTACAAAACTAGGTGGCCAGATCAGGTGGTGATAAGGGAGAGGCTCCTTAGGGAAGGAAAACTGTCACAATTGACTGTCAAAGGTGATTAGGGATACTCAGCTCTGGACTGCATCTGTGCTGTCATATTAGCTTGGGGCCTGAGGTTCACTATGTCTGTGCCAGTTCAGTGTGGCTTCTGTCCAAAGGAGACCTTTCATTACGACAGAGAACTGGTTCATGACTAGTTTTCCCCACAGATGCTTCCATGGAGTGAAGCCTCTTGCTTCTGTCAACTCATGTCTGCATTTCAAAGGCACATACATAGCTGTGGTTAGTTAAGGTTCACTGGCATGAAACTGCTCTGAAAAGTTTCTGAGGAAGCTCTCATGTTGAGCTGTGCACACCTATGATGTACAGCTATTCACCTGCTCAGCTTATTTATAACTGATTTATCAACAGCTAATTTGATTCCAGCTAGATTGTGGAGCCAGCTACCCTGTGAGCCAAGCACTGCTGATAAACAGCCACATTAGTCTGGAGAAATGCATTCATCTACTTGAAATATGCAATGCAACCAATTCAAAGCTGGTGGGAAATGCAAACTGTTGATAAGAAACTTGCAGAACAAGAGACGTTATCACTTTCAGCTGATAGTGGTTGATGTGCAGGAGTACCTTTTAGCAGGTGAATGAAAGGTACAGATTTAATCACAGCATAACTCCAGGATATCCTCAGTGTATAGGAACCTCTCCAATCATGTAATTCAGTGTAGTTCTATCAAAGTAAAACATCTAATTCTGTGTGGTTTGAAACCGTACCTCCAGAGTTTTTTATTTTTCTAGAACACTGAGGCTGACATGCCTGAAATTGAACTTATACCACTATGGAGAGGCTATTTCTTTTATTAAACTGCCCTTCAGACCCAAATCCATGCAGCAGCAAGGGAAAGATTTAGCTGGCAATCTGTTGCAAGCAAAACAGTGTGAATTGTTTCAGTGTTGCCTGGATTTCTTTTTTTGTCCGAGTTACATCACCATAGGTTTTGCCTCATTTTGGTATGGTAAGAGGTGGGTGCCACTGGTCGAAAACCATTAAAAGACCCATTCTTTGGTATGATTTTAGGAAGAACTGCATGGCATGCATCTGCAAGCCAGACTTAATTGGTTTGTCTTACCACCTCAGACTGGGAAATCTTACCATTTTAAGAACTGAGATCTTGAGAGAAATTGCCCCTAACTTACTGTTATCAAACAGAAGTGTTGAAGTGCATTTTATGGTTGGTACACAAGCAACAGAAACTTGGCGGAATAAAGGAAACAGAAATTGGCAAACCTGAAACCACTACACATATTTTTAGTTCCAAATATTGACAGACCACACTGGATCCTGTTGTGAGGAACAGCTAACAATACATACTATGTCTTCTCCAAAGAGTTTGCAGTTATGATTCCGAGGGTATAAAAACATGCTGGCACAGGTGATGGAATGCCAGAAAGGTTTCATCAACATCACAGGTGGCAGTTTCAGTCTACCAGGTGCATAATTATTTCTAGGCTTTCTTATAGCAAAATAGCCATAAGATAGAGATTAAAAAGAGGAAGAAATTGAGTTCTTGCAGACATGGAGTGACATAAGAGAAAGCAATAATGTGCTTGTTTGAAAAATATAAGGCTATGACCAGAGGAGTTTGACATTTTTGACAAGGCAAATGTCAGAGTCATGACAGGTAAAGAGGTTGGAAATGTGCCATGAAAAGCAAAGATAAATTGTTTGCATTGGGTGCAACATAAGGGAATTAGACAGTGTCAGAAAAGAACAGTAAGTTGATAGAAGACACAGCTGGGACAGTGTTTGCAAGACCATGTCAGATGTGTGGGACAAAATTGTGTCTGGCATGTCTGAAAATGGGTAGTTGAAATTCAAGATGTGTGGATGAGGCAGAAGTATGCATATAAAGATATATATGGAAAAAACTACCTGGCTCTAAGACATGGCCTTAATATAATCTTATCAGAGGTAGCTACTTGGCTGCAAACCTCAGGTATCCTCCTTCACTCCAAGCCCCTTCTGATCCTGAAAGCTCCTAAACTGTCACAGGATGTTTGACAATCTGCCTGGTCCAGATTAGGGTCCACTACTGAAATGGGGCGTGGTCCTTTCCCATTAAAGAGTTATTTTGTGGCAGACAAGTTTCACAGTGAAGTGTCATCTGGTCCTGCCTCCATTCTCCTCTTCTCTGAACTTAACTGTAAATGCAAATAAAATCTTCCTAAAACCTGTCTATGTTTTCTGGGTTTTACTAGTCTCACTGTTTTCTAACAGGTAGTTTCTTGCAAAACACGTTTCTTTATTTAGTAACAGTTAATCCTCCTTTGCTAGCTGCCACATGGAATGTTATCAATGCCTCCCAAGTCTGCTGTTGTTGTGGTGGTTTGTTTTGGCTTTGGGGTTTTTTTCCCTTTTTGGATTTACCTCTTACCATTACATCTTCCTGTGCAATTCACATCTTCTCTCTGTCACAGCACTGGTGGGCACTCATGTCTCCATCTCTGTGCTCTCTGTAGCTGTGAAACCCCAAAGCACATTCTCTGCCTTGCTCTCACAAATGCTTGTGGATGTGCAATTTAATGGTAAATGTAGAACTGGTGCTGACTGTCTCCAGATGCCCATTTCACTGCCCATAGCTGGGGGAAATGGAGTCATGGAATAACTGTATAGGATGTAAAGGAGCCATGGAATAACTGTATGGGAAGTAAGGGCAACTGTTGGTGGTTTACATTTGATTGTGTAAGAGTTTTTTTGTGCCTTAGTTTCTCCACCTCTGTTGGAAATAGGATCCAATTTGCAGATATATTAAAAGGCGTGTGATCTATATCATCTGCTGAAACTGTGTGGGCTTTTTCTTTTCAAACTTATTGCTACTTGAGCTTATCTGTAGCTGAGACAGTGCTTTGAGGATACAATTGTATGTCAGTCTCTAAAATGTATGGTTTTGCTTTTTGCTTTATCTTTTAAATGTGCTTCACATAGCTTGCATTTAGATAGTCTGGAAGATGAGCTCAGCTGAAGCCTTTTGGCAATTGATACTTTTCCAGTTTCTCCAGTGTGGTGGGTAGCCTGCTGATCTGTCAGGTATTGGAGTAGTCTGATAAAATCCTGATAGGAGAGGATCCGCTATGTAATCACATGTGTGAGGCATAGCAAAGCAGATAATAATGTAATGTTCATTTTCTCTTTTCCTCCATTAGATACAAACACTGATGTGAGTACACAGCTTGGGGAAAAGGCCTGGGTGGGATTCAGCTAATCTATCTTTTGCTGCCTGGTGCTGTGACATCCACAGTTCAGATAGTGGTCTGGTCTCTCTCTATATGTAAAAAGGAGTGTGACCTGCTTTCAGAACTTAACTAATCTCACTGTGAGATGGGGTGTCCATGGTTCATGTTGTCATCTGTAGAGGGAGGCTGCCCTAGCTTAGACATAGAGTAGGCAGCTGAAGGTAGGTCAAAATTCTAGGTGGGAAGAGAGATAGAGGGAAACCCGGATAAGTGAATTACAGACCTTAATTCATACAAATCACTCTCTCTATATATGCATTTATATAAATTAATATATATATTAATTGAAAGTGCATAGGGTAAAAGCTGCATAGTCATTCCTCTCATATTAATAATTCTTGTAATTATCATGTAAGAGCAGTGTAAAATGGCCCTGAGATACAGAATGTTATAACTTTATTGCATGATAATGATTAGTAATCTTATCTTCCTGTGAGTTATGCTAGTCCCTTAGAAAGCCTCATCCTGCCCTTCTGTATTTCTATTATTTTTATTTATGATAGCTTTCAGGTGGTTTTTAGTCTTTCATGATTTTTTTAAATCCAAAGAGTGCTGAACATTGATATAAAAGATGTTGGGAAATATAAAATAACAATTTTATTCCTCATATTCTGGGGTTGTCAACATGTCCCAAAGCTTTGCAAGGTGATAATTAACAGAATGTAATTTAATTCTGGGTATTTGCTTTGGTGTATGATCTGTTTCACACATATAGGCATATGTCTTATTGGCCTAGGTAATTGCTGGAGGAAAGAGTCATCCAGTAATGGAAATGTCATATTTTCATTGATATAGCATAAACTTAACATAACTTCAGGCTTGGAAAATGTATTTTTTTTAATATTAATATGCTTACAGCATATATCATTTTTTATCTGAAAAGCTTAATATAGCTTCAGCCAGATTGTTAGCAGTACTGGAGCTGCATCTTAAAATGCCAGCTGGGGGTTTGGTAATTCTCCTGTGTTCCAAAGTAGGGAGATGTGTACAGTTTTCTGACTGGGCAAATGAGGTTTTGAGAGTTTTAGTCTGACAGATGCCTACTAGTGAGTTGGATAGTGAAATTTGCATGTTCTGAGTATCCAATTTTCATGTCTGAGGTTCTTGGAACAGGTTTTCTCCATATATGTTTAAACACACTGGTTTTCTTTAACTAAAGAAAACACATTTAATATTCATATCAAACCTTCAGCACTGTACTTGGTGTTCCTGCATATTTTTGTTCACACCATGCTTTTGAAATATGAATTTTCACTGTTTATTTTGTAATAAGTTACCGTGTTAGTAGTGCTTTCCCTTCAGTGGTGTTCATTTAAAAAAAAAGATTTTTCTTTTTCTTTTGCCTGAGATTTTAACACATTGAATATTCCTCTTTGGGAGGACAGAGCATGTGAGGGGCTCACTCAGTCCTGTTTGAAGCCAGCCTTGCTCAGGTGTGACCATCCCGCGAAACTGAAATACCGTGCTTTGCACAGCATCCTTCACCTCTGTCCCTCCAACACTCCCCTTCCAATGCTCCAGGTCTCCCTGGCTGCTTTCCTGCAGCTGCAGGGCTTGTAGGTGACCCTGCACCTAGGCTGGGGTCTGTGATTGTCAGAGCCACCTTCCAGCCACAGCAGGGAGGTGACAGGGGAGGATGGCTTGACATGACCTTTCCTACCTTGGCCAGGGGGAGCCTTAGCTTGGATGGTAGGAGATTGCTTAATAACCAGGTGAAATGGGAGTATCTCTCCTGCACATCCATATGGGTGACCCTGCAGTAAAAGGCATTTTAATTCTATCTATGGAAATAACATATTCTTTATAAGGTGAGTAAGTACGTATTTTAAAAAGGGAAAAATAAGCTGTCTGTCATCCAGGCACGTCACAGCACTGACTGCATTATTCTGTCAAGAGCAGAGCTGTCACAATCCAGGTTTTGAGAGTACATTTTTCTGGCATTTAACAAGACAATTGTATTTTAAGGGTGAGAATGATGATCATTCGCTGAGTTCATTGCTGTACTAATCGCTCTGTTGTTGAAATAAGAAACCTGCCATTGCATATTGCTTTATTTTTTATTTTAAAAAATCTTTTGTTTGTTGCTCATTACTCCAAGTCTATAAGAGCAAATCTGTCAGGCCTGAGGTACAGGAGCAGAAATTTAAATAGTCATCTCTGATCTGCCTCCAAGAGCCCTGAGCATTTTGTTGAGAGTGCTTAATTTGGCCTGCTCAGCATTTGTGTATCTCTGTTTTCCCAAGGTCAGTCTATGCCTGGTTGAATATCCTGTCAGAATCCCCAGCTCTTACTGGCCTCTCCAGTCTACCCAGTGCACAAATTCTCACCTCTGAATACAATAAGTATCATTATAGTGGTTATTATTACTATTTTTGTCTAAGTTGCAAAGAATTACAAAATGATTAAATGAGTCTGAAATGAAGTATTCTGTTTACATTTTTTCATGACTTTACAATTTTTAGAGATGATAAAAGCAACTCACTGCTCCTACATTTTAACTGGGAAGTGGACAGTGTCAGCACCTCTTAATGAAATCAAGAATTAAAATTTTTTAGTTCTCTTTAATGTGTTTTATTTTTTATATCACCATAAAATGTTCTCTCCCTCTGAGAAATTGAAAATTATCAGGTACTTTAATTAGATTATGAGAATGTAATCTTGAAGCAGGAATACTACAGGATTCAATTTGGTAATCATTACTAGTACAGCTCAAGTTCTGAATCCCTAGCTCACATTTCATACGATGAAATCAATTTCCAAAGTAATTGGGTATACAGTCGGACCAAAATATTGGAAATTTTAAGATCTGCTTTTATTTCTTTGAGGAAAGTTACCTTGGTGTCCATTAAATCTGAAAAGGATAGAGTCCTCTGAGGAAAAATCCAAACAAATTGCTTTCCATTTGGAACTTAACATTCCTGGTGGTATCTATATTAGTAATGTGCTGCTGGGTGCTGCAGAGAGAGGTTTTATCTTGCCTGGTCTTCCCAGCTGCAAAACTGAACAGTGTCACTGTAACCTTTACATTGAGTCCAACAGCAAGCAGGATTTTAAATATGGAGTAAGAGGTGCGTCTTACTGGGGGAATAGCAGGTTCCTTCACCCATTGAAGAGAGGGGTCTTTAAATATGTTGCTTTTTGAAGGTTATTTGGAGAAGCTCAAGGCTTTGTGTGAAGAATGGCCTTTCCTTTTTTTTAGCCAAAGTAGAACCGGAGGTGAAAAAACAAAAAAGGTGGCCTTGAAAGAGAGCAGAGTTTTCATAAGTTTGGAGCATGAGGGCAAAGGAAACAGAGCTAAGAACTTAGGAACTGAGACCATTTAAAGGCTCATCTGCCGAGCAGCTCCACAGTAGAACAGGAAGCCTGTGCTTAGCAAAGGCTGCTCTGGAGACTGCAGGTGAACTGCATAGGGCAAAAGTAAGATTGGAAGTCAGATATCAATATAATAAGGGGAAGTATATGAAAAACTGGACAAAAAAGATCTTATATTGGAAAAAATGTAAGTTTGACCTTGGAAATGTTTGTGCTGAGCCATATACTGTTATAGATTTCAGCTATGGCAGGGATAAAATCACCTCTGGTTTAAGGACTGCAATTATAACAGTTGGATTAACAGGTTCAAGATACTTAAGAGAACTGAACAGTGATGCAATTGCTCATATTTAAAACCTTTCAGGCTTGTGAAGCATACTGAATAAAGGCTGAATTTTCAACTGCAGACCAAAACCAAGAGTGACCCCGGCCCTTTCAGACCTGACTGTGGAGTAACAGGGAATTCCTGCATGTGCTGTGGCTGACCAGCCATAAGGCTCTTGATGCAGAAATTAGGAATGAAATTCTGTAAGATTTTTATACATAAAAGGTCAAAACCGGTTTTATTATAATGATATTAAAATCTGATAATGCTTTACTGAAGTCTGAATCATGGACCTATAACTTGAACCATGAACAATCTAAGTGAATATTTATAGTTTTGCTAGGATATTTCTGTAGTGTATGGTTTGAAAAAATATGCTATGTCTACATTTCAGAGCAATAGTTTAGATTCTTGAGCTTATGAATGTTTATATTGGAGAAAAATATGAAAAAATACATAGAATTGGGTGATGTTCCTCTGACTGGTGATAAAGCATTTATGTTTGTGAATGCTGATCAAAATTTGACAAATGATTTCCTAAGCATCTCTGAAGATGAACAGTGAGAACTGAAGGAAAAGATAGGCATTATGGTCAGTGAGTAAAGCAGTGCTGTAAACAAATGCTCTGATGTGATGAGCTGTTGATCTGAAAAACTAGTTCAGCTTGAGATACTTGAAAGAGATACCTGAGGGAGAAATTTGGTGTATGTGTTTTACAGAGGATTATGAGGGGCTGGGAGATAGATATCTTGAACTCTGTCAGAACAGTGCATGCCTGCACACTGTCAGCACAGCCCATCCTAGCAGGTGGGCAAGAGCAGAGACAGCACTTACTTAGGGAAGCAGCTCTTGCTCTAAAGAATGGGGCTCTCAGGCTGCATGGCTTTCAGCAGCCAGCTCTGGGATGATTTGAAATTTCTTTTTGAAATACAGCAGTAGCCTTAAAAAAAAAAAAAAAAAAAATCCTTACAGGGTGAAAATGTCAGCATAGGTTCTATCCAGTGTTATAACTTACAAGTGATTCTGGCAAAAGAAAAAAAAAAAAAAAAGGCAATAAAAGACATTCTTTGTGACCAAATAGAACAGATATTTCTGATGTTGTTTCACTTACTAAATCTGGGACTTTGGAGTCAAGCTGTTTCTTGTTTGGGCTTTGTGGTGTAGCCAATTACCAGCAATATCCCTGTGACACCTTTTACACTGTTTTTTTTTGTTGTTGTTGTTTCTTTTTTTTTAATATCCTCAACTCNTTTTTTTTTTTTTTTTTCTTTTTCTTGTGAGGTCCAGGCCGAGCTTGCAGGGGGTGGTGTGGGTTCCCGGGGTTGCTGACATGGCTTTATGCCGGGCCCCATCAGAATGCAGCTCCGTGGGTGAGCTCCACCCTGCCCCGGGGGAGCTGCGGTGCCGCTGCTGCCCGGCTGCGCTCCCCCTCCCAGAGGGGCCCCAGGAACCGCAGGGGCTCCGAGCCCTGGAATAGGATTTTCACTGTTTCTGCCTCGCTGAAAAAAATGGTGCAGGAAACCATAATTTTATCTTCAGTGGCTGGTGTTAATCAAAATTAGACAATAAATAAAAATTTAAAAAACCCTGAAAAAGCAGCAACAACAACAACAAAAGACTTGGGAGGGTTGGAGCAAGAAAGCTGATCTTGCTTCTGTGAGACAAAAGACAAATTCAAGGTTTCATTTTTGAAGTAATGTTTTTAGAAAGGTATTTTAATGAGAAAACAAGCTTTGCATGAATAGCCTACCAAGAATGCTATTTTTGTTCTTTTGGTCCTATTGGGTGAACATTTTATAATAGGGAAACAAATTTGAAGAAATGAAAGTATAAACACTATTGAAATACTCCATGGAAAGGAATAAAATAACAATTTTTATTTTGATTTTTTCAACTCAAATTTTAAAGTATTATTAAAAATAACTTTAGAAAATTCATGGTGGGTTCTACTCTGAATGAACTGATGAATTTATTAAAAAGGTGCAATTACTACAAATGCTGTTTGCCATTAAAATGTGTGCACCTGTCAACAGGTCCAGCATTACCTTTGGTGCTTGCTTTTTGAAACTGGGGCCTTATTATATGCCTAAATGGTTGGTGACTCTTTAATGACAATTATAATAATGGTTTCCCTAGCATTCCCAAAATGAGCACAACTCCATCTACACACCAGAGAAGCCTGACACAAAACAGAACATAAATATGAATGCAGTTTTTGAAGTTGAGGTTCTGGGGTCTTAACAGTCACAGCTGACTGTCTGTTTTTTTACTTTCTCATGACATTTCTGATTTCAAAAAGAGAATAATGACTGCAAAAAGATCTAGTCTTTCATGGAGCCAATAAACATGGCTTCAAATTCTTATTGGCATAATAGGGCCTTTTTCAGCAGATGGAATTGCATAACTTTATTCCGAAGCAAGCAATCATCTCAGGCCACAAAGGAGATGAGCAGAGCTTGGAATGGTTGGTGCACTCACAATGTCTGTAGGGGCATCTGCCAGTGACTGGAAAACAAAAATAATTTTCTTCTTGATGCGTTATATAGAAAAAAAATAGCAAAAAAGAGTATTAATATCAATGGTTTATCCACTCCCAGTCTAGAAGTGCTCAGTACCAAATGCTACAGATACAGGCATGTGAAACTTTGTGTGCAGGTACAAAATAAACTGCCCACCAAGGCTGCTTTTCACTAATCATGATGGAATATGTTTTATGTGCTAGAGTTCAAAGTTTATAGCTTTTTCCCATTTCTTCTGCTACTTCCTAGTATGTAGTGCTGGATTTCTCATATAAGTGAAAGGCAAACATACCAGGATAGATGTCCTTCTAGCAGACATAACTGTAGTTTTATGGAAGCTTGTATATCCTTTCAGATTTATACCAGTTGAACACCCTTAGCCTTATTTCTAGCTCTATATAGCCTTTTTTTCTCTAAAGTTACAGTAACAAAGGGGCCATCTAAAGGTGAGTAGATCCACCTCTGTTTGAATCTGCCCACATAATTAATAGCAGAATCTTCACATCTTTCCTTACTAATTTGAAAAAAGTACATCTGGGCTCCAGCCAAAATGACAGTCAAGAAGAACACTTAGAAAGAACAAGTTGTGATGGAGAATGAAATTTGCTGTGCCAGTTCACTGACAACGTATTTGTTTTATGTCTCTACCCCTCACACCATCCTTTGTCTTCAAAAACATTCAGCAAACAATTCAGAGGCAGCAACTGGCATATTCCCTAATGAGACAAGATAAAGTGTCCTGTAACGATGATGACAGCAAATTCACTAAGTGAACTGCAGTTTAAGAACTTTGCAAATTGATCAAACCATGATTCCTTGGTTGCTTACTTAATTGCCTGTTACCATCTCTCTCCTGACCTCCATATGCCCACTGCTTCTGTCAGCACTTCTGCAACTCAGGGACTTTCTATCAGCCCCTTAGGTTGTGAACAGTGGAAGAATAGGTTCTGGTTTGGAGATTTTATTTAACTTGCATTTAATATGTGTTCTTGGCCAGCTATCACAGTGGGAATTTAGAGATATTCTGGCCTACTACCATGCTTGAGTACATGAGGCTCTGAGGTAAAAGCTTTCCTAATTCTATTTATTATAGCATGGATGCTAATTAGGGCATTATCTCATCAGGTCCTGAGTACCTTAAGCAACTTCTTAACCCTGGGAACAATAATGCTGTGCTTGTTTAGCACTTAGTTATGTCTGCTGAAGATGTCTGGTCAGGCAAGAAATATGCAAGGGAAAAGCACATTTTGGTGAGTGTACAAATTATTGAATCCATAATCATTTGATGATCTTAATCCATAGCTAGTTTGGAAGAGAGCCCCTAGAACTGTGGTTCTATTTTGTAGGCAGAACTGAAGAAATGTCCAGTATCTTACAGCATTCTTCAGATAAGGCTACTTCAGGGCTCACCATTTACGCCTTTTTGAAAGTTTCATTAGAGAAGTTTCTTTAAGGGAATGAGGGAAAAGGAGGGATGCGAGTCCATATGTCCACAGGAGTGGGAGGAAGGAACTGTTCCTGCTGCTGTGGAGCAATTGCTGTCTCCTGCAGGGATTGTGTTTAGAAGTGGTGAGGAAGTGCTGGCCCTGCCATCAAACTGCAGAGCTCCCTGAGTTCCTTTCAGATGAAAAGCAGTGGGAACTTTGCAGTTGTCTTTACAGCCTCAACACAGCAGTCATAAACTGTTACGGAGAATCTTTTTTTTTCAGTATAATCAGGTAAGTGTTTAAACAGGTGGGGAGAAAAAAAAACCAGTTCTCCTGAAATGAGACTTATGGTTATTGTTCAAGGTCCAGGACCATACATGTGACTTTCTCATACCTCTGGACTTCCTCTCTGCAGGAGTTTTCTCTTTGCCCCATATAAGTGACAGTTATATCTTTCCTGAAAATATGCCTCAAATACAGACTGTACTGACCTGTGGGTTTTTCTTCTTTTCTTGCTCTTGGGGACCTGCTGTACTTGTTTTATCAACCACTTGGACCTTCATGGGCACTGCTACTCTAAGACAAGAATATTGATAAGCAGAGAGAAGGAGTTGGTTGTAAAAAATTAGGTCTAAAGCATAAAAATATCACCTAGGCTGGAGACCATGTCTGAGCTTGAGCTTTTCTGCTGGAGGACAGTGGATTTCATTTGCATAGTAGACTATGGTAGGGCTGTAATGCTTCCTGTTAACCTTATCCTGCAGGGAAGGTGAGGGCAAAAATATCTCTTACCTGTGTTGGCAAAACTTAAGTGTATGCATAGGTGGTAAATCATGTGTACCTGTGTGTATGTAGGTATGTTTTTGAAACACCATACATGTTTGAATATATGTACCCCTCCATAACTAGATGTACCACATTTGAAAGCTCATATCCCTTTATTTAAGTATTTATATACTTTAATCTAAAATAAAGCAAGTAACTGTATCTTTAAAGCCACCCTGTATTAAGTTCAAAGAATTAGTTAAACAAATGTCTGATTTTTGAGCATGGATTCAGGCCTAAATGCAGTAAGATTTCACATCCTAATCAGCTGTGTGCTAACAGGGTATATTATGACAATAATTAACACAGTATTCATGTATAAAACAGTCTGTGTCCTGTCTGTCCATGATGCTACCACTCTCTCTTTCTTTTAAAGCTATCTATGAGCAATCCTGCGAGGCTTACCGACACCAAGGGAAGACTTCAGGTATCTTCTACATCGATTCTGATGGAAGTGGACCACTGGGACCGCTCCGTGTTTTTTGCAATATAACAGGTAATGACCTAACCTTGACTTGGCTGTCTGATCTGATGTCAGGTCTAATTTGATTAGAGGCGGTCTGAGTAGAATGATAGACATGTCAATAATGCAGCTCAGTCGTGGGGAGGAAGCAGGAAAGTTGTAACCAAGGTTTCACTTTGAGGTGTTTCTTTAAATAAGATTTTTAAAATAAGTTTGAAGGACTTGCCTTGCTAAGTGATATATACAACAGTGTCTGCACCTTACAAAGGGGCACTTCATAATATCATAACTTTTGATGAGATGTTTGTTTTTTACTAAAGAGGTAGAAACTTAGAATCCAAACCATTCTTGTGTAATTGAATGGTTTCTCTGCTTTATTAGAGCATGAGATCTGGGAATTATTATTAAACTCCTCACACTGAGCTAGCTATAAACCCTTCTAGTCTGACATAGGCAGTGATACATCCCCTCATACAAGTGTGCTGCCTTTGGCATTCCATAGAGTCGAAGTCTTGATTGTCCCTGGTATTTGTATGGAGGAGAATGCATGATGATCTTAGGAGAAGGGACTCCAAAGAGATGGGTAGAAGAGCAAGGGCCTGGCAAATTGACCTGTTGGTTGAGGCTTTTTAATCTTACAGTTCCATAGCTTTAAAATAAGAATTGTTTTAAATGAACAGGCCTGTCTGGCAAGTTCTCCCTTTAAGTGGGTCCTATTTTGTATATAGGATTGTCAAGCTAGGGCTCCTTTTCTGCTTTTTATACTTGAAATGGAGGTGAAATTTCCCACACCGTCTCCTGTTTGGCATTTTTTGCTTCCTGTGGCCAGGTGCAGATGAAGGAATATTTTATTACCCTTTCTAAATTGCTAATTCTGGCTGAACTACTTTGCCACATATCACCTCCACACTCACAGCTGAAAACTGAGGACTCTGGATATTCATATTTTATCTTTAATCTCCTTGTACTTAAAGTGCCTCAAATTAAATTTTCATTTTTATTTAATTGGGCAATGATTATGTTAATTAAATGCACAACAGTTAATTATTAAGTATGTTTTTTATTCAAGTGTAACAAATATTTAATAAGATGTGTCTCCTTCACTGTTGAATCTCCTAAGAATTGAAACAGAGATTCACCTTTCTGTCTGAATATCCTTCCTTGATCTTCAATATGGGAAATGTGCTCATTTTTATTATTTATCATATAAATATGTGTGATCAAAACATTGTCAGTGCTTTTTATCTCTTTTGAGGAAGTAGGATTTTTGACAAACACCTTGCATTTGCTTTTCTGCAATAAACTTTATCTGGCAGAAATCCAGAAGGCATATACCTGATTTTCTCACTATCTGTAAGGAACTTGCTGGCATTCTCATAGCATTGGTTATGAGGAAAGTGGAGGTGGGGAAAATCATCAGAACCTCCCAGCCTGGAAAACATACTCTTCTGTGTCAGCTAAGTATGGTTTGGGTGCCTTAATCACAAGAGCTTCTTTTCTCTCTGGGAACTTCCCCTGTTGTTATTCTCATAAAAATTGTTTACAGTAATCGATTAAGTGCAAAGGAGGAAAAAAATTACTTTGTGTACACAGGGATGGAATCTCAATTTGCTTCTTTTTTCAGATGATGTTTATGCTTAGTTTTCTGAAAGTACCCAATATTCAGGGAAAGGTGAAATGTAAAATTCTGTGTTGTTACACTAGGTACATACAAAGAACAGAAAAAAATATTATTGTTCAGTGACATAAATCTGTATCACACCTCCTGTGAATGGGAAAACGTGGATGGTCATGAGCATGCAGGGCTTCCATGTGTGGGGAGACTAAACAAACCAAAAAGATGGTTGGGGGGATGGGGGAGAACTGTCATAGGGGAGCGTGGAGATCATGTGCGGCATAGAGAAAACACATAGGAATTGATTCTTTTTCATCACAGATGAGCTAAGGAACACTGAAATTATTACATAGCAGGATTTGGAGTTTTTTGTTTGCTTATTTTTCTTGATGCAGTGAATTCAACTTGAAACCACCACAGGACAGCAAGGAGGCTGACAGATCAAGAGAGGGAGCAAAACCCATCTGGAAAGACCCCCAGCTTTGTCTGATAGATTCAGAAGGTGCAAGTGAACATGAAGCTTTAGATGCAGCTTCCCACTCAGGCAGCTGTGAGGGAAAGACCATTGGGAAATGGGAATGAGCTTCAGAAAAACCTTTTGGCTTCTTTGGGTATCTCTTCACCCCCAGAGGCAGAGGTGGGCTCCTGGGCTAAATAAAGCTTTTATTTTACTCAGGCTAGCAGTTCTTTCTGTATGCAGTTCAAGAAGCAGTAACCTCTATATGTCCAAAATGTGTTCAAGCTGAAGAATTTGGAGGTGGAATGGAAAATTCAGGGCAATGACTCATTTAGTGTTTTTAAAAGTTGAGGTGCAGAGAGCTAATGCCTTCTGGGAATTACAGTGCATTTAATCTGTGAAGGATGAATTCAAAGAAGAAATCAGACCATCAGAAATGAGTAGCATAATTACATTTAAAGAAAAGTTATTTTTCTTAATGTTCACTTACTTTTTTTAAGTTCTGATTCTAATATCAGTTCTTTCTAATTTTTAAAATTCTTTCTAACAGCATTTTTTACCTGTTTAATTGAAGGGATTCAGATAGGGAACTTGTTTTTAGCCAGTTATTAACTCGGGCAGATAAACACCAAATTTCTTACATATTGTGTCTGATCCTAGGTATCCAGCATCTGATGTGGATATGGAAATATCAACATTACAAGTTACTTTATTGTGTTTATGTTTGCAGTGGTTTCTTTTTAGCCTGTCAACTTTAGCAGCCCACTGCTGAATAAAAAATTCTGAATAAAGCAGAAAATTGTAATTGTGTGTGTTGAGAGGGAATTGGACAGTTATAAAAAGAGGGAGAGAGAGATAAGGGAAAGGAAATGTTACAGGGAGGAAAAAAAGGAAAAAGTATTAAAAATATAAACTCAATTTTCAGTATGGCAAGAAATTTAACAGTAGTGTCACAAAATATCTGATGAATAGCTGATACCAGAGTGGGTAAATGTACTTATCCACTGTCTGAAGAAGTGGCTGAAAAAGCAAGGTGGATGATGTGCTACTATTCAACAGCATGCTTATTGGTCAAGAAGGGAGAAGACCATATAAAGCACTTTAAAAGGATCTTACCTGGGGGGGCTGTTTACTTCTACCAAAGGTAAAATATGTTGTTAAAATAGGAGGTTTTCAGGAACCCTAATGTGCCTAATTAAAGGCATAGAAAGATATCTGGAGAAAGAGAGGTTAAAAGTAAATAATCCAGGACTATTTAGAATGGGAAGACTCAAAGTGAATGGCCTCACTGACAGAAGCAATGCTCATTTGCATTTTCTTACTATAGGAGAAGAGAGACAGTTCAATGACAGTGAAAGACAAAAACCTCGAAACTAGATCTAAAAGGAAAAGACAGCACCTTATTAACATAATGTTTTCTTCACCTCACATACCCGTTGTCTACAAAGTCACTTTCACAGGCAAATTCATCAGTTGTAAGAAACACTGAGGAATCCAAACCAAATATGCATCTGTGTATGGGGCAGTGAACCAGCATGTGCCCAAGCCCTGACTGGGTGTAGGTGGATGCCATGAGGGACACCATGAGGATGTGAGTGGGGCCATGCAGGGATTATTAAATTGGGGTGGTTGTATTGAGTGCTGTGGGAACACATCTGACATGTTTCCAGGGCCATCCACATGGGAATGTAAGCTAGCTGTGCTCACTTTTCCAGGGTCTCCAGGGGACCCCATGGGGGTCTACGGCCACACCTTTTTGGCATGAAGTGCAAAAAGAATGTGTTGTGTCATACTTTGGGGTCTGAACAACCGCTGGGGCTGGGAAAGGTTTTCCTTGTAGGCTGGTTGTTTGATAATCAGCCCACTTGAATTAATCTTAATTGAAGAATCATAGCAATTGGTAGAAAAAATGACTAATAGACTCTCTGAACCTCAGGTCTGGCAGTGTTTCTATTATTGTCATTTTTTTCACACTGCTTAGAAAGCTATAGGGCTTTCTGGAGTACTGCTTAAATGCTAATAACCATGTTCTCCTGGACAAAGCCTATAGACATGCAATCTACATCCATGTGCTTTGTTTTTCTGTCCTGTTTGAAAAGGGGGATGACGTTTTCTCATCTCCTTCTGAGTGATTTTCCTCTTGAAATCTGAAAGATTTGCTTACAATATATTTGGGTCATCCTGTCACTGTACTTCTCTGCTGATGCTGTTTTACAGTACTCAGACCCTGATCTATCAAATCAGTAATGCTTAGAGATTGTCATGACTAGATCAATGGTTCAGTTTACTTTTGCTAGATAATTTCCAGTTCTCAAATAGTTTACTTTTCCTTTCTTCCCTTTTTTTAGTTCCAGGGTTGCAGTTTGGGGAAAGATGCAACCTTATCTCAGGTCTTGCTGCTGGTCCAAGATCTGTTTTTGAAACTGTCATGGTGAAAAAAGCATTAATTAACAAAAATATGTCTACTTGTTGCAGGTCATTTCTGTTTTGGAGTTTCATCTCAAAGTGCAAATACTGCTAATTTCTCATGTAGGAAAAAAAGTTTTATTTTCTTTGTCTCAAAAAACTGTGTAGAAACTGTGTCTAAATCTCAGAAAAAGTAGGGGATTCTAATAAGATGTGAAGTAGATTGTCAAAGTTATACTTGAAATTTTTTATAAATCATGTCCTTTTTTTTCTTTTATTCAGTTAACATGACTAAGATTTTTATTCTCCCACGTAGTACGTATCCCCATTGGTGTTCCTAAAAGAAGCAATTGTATTATTTTACATAGCATCCATCTTTCCCTTTGTTTCCACATGTGAATCTCAGCTCATCTGCTTATATAATTCCTTAATCTGTCTTCCATAAGAAACCATCTCCTTTTACTTTGTATAGCAATTACACAGATGCAGGAGTCACCATGCACTTGGCCCTTTTTGCATTTCTTGTGAACTTGGGAAATTCTCGTGTGAAAAGGAGGGCTGCCCCTGGGCAGGCTGAAGCATAAACAGATAGAAGGAGGTCATGCCCTTAATTCTCCCTTTAATGCCTGCAGCTACAGGATTTTGGAACAACAATTTAAATGGTCAAACTTCTTCTATCTTGTAGCTTACTGTTTGTAGTTGTGATTGACTTTATTACAAGGGAAAACAAAAATTGGAAATTCCTTACAAATTATTTACTACTGTTTAGATTAAAAACAGGCTTTAAAGGTTTACAGTTTATCCCTCAAACACTGCAGGTCTTTCGGCACACTGTAGTTTTGACAATGGATATGTTTCTCTTTTGAATTTTCATTAAATATTCTTCCAGAACTTTACAGAATGAAAAAAATCTTTAATGTGAATATTATGTCAAAGGCATTGTGCTGTCAACAGCTGCCTTGCTGCTTACAATGAAATTGTTGTTTTTTGGGTGAGCATCAGGGCAGAATTCCTGAAGGTTGCCTTCAGTGTCTCAATTGCAGGTGGCCCTGAGGAAGTTCTAGTACTGAAGAATGTAACTAGATATTTTTGTCTAGTCATTACCTTTTAACAAAAGTTTACTGCAACTTAATCCCTCTCCTGCCACATCTTCAGTGCCCAGAAGTTAGAAGTAAGCCGTGCTTCTGTCCAAGTCACTCCAGCAGTCTTGGTTGCAAGGGGTGGATCCATTTCCCCAGACACGGGTGTCTGCTGCCCTGCTGCACCCCTGCAGGTATCATGCCCACCCTCCTGGCATGGCAGCTGAAGAACTGCAGGTTTGCTGTGGGCTCTTCTTGTCTGCCAGGCTCAGGCAGGTATCTGACCATCATAAGACATGTGAAACAGCAGAAATGTGATTTGAGTCTCCCATCATTCACCCTAGATGAAGGAGACTGAGGCAGAGAGACTGAGAGAAGTGTCCACTTTGCACTAGGAAGTAGATCAGTGACTGCCTCTTCAGTTTTTGGAGAGGAAAATTTCTCACTGCTCATTTTAAGATGCCCTGTATTAAGGAACTACTGAAATGAAGGATCATCAGGAAGTAGGCTGGCACAACAGCCAGCTCTGGGCTTCAGCACAACACGGGGGAGGAGGGTGCAAAATGTCACAAAAGAGGTGTCTTGTCATCCATCAGAGACTCCTGGCATGGTCATTCTGCTGAGAGTTGCCTTGAATGCATTGCAGTGCTTCTGCACTGGGTGGACGTGGCTGAATCAGAATTCAGGAGGAAGCTGATGAGCAGAAATCATGCTGCAGTAGCATGTATTACTGGGTCAGCCAGCAGAAAAAAAAAGAAAAANAAAAAAAAAAAAAAAAAAAAAAAAAAGTAGATATAAAAATAGTAGTGGGATCCTTTCAGAGAAGACTCAGAAAACATTTCTTTGGAGTCAGTGAATTAAAGCTGCCTGTGAAAAGAAATTGGTCTTTTAATATCCTTTGGAGGAAGTGTGTATTAGAGCAGCTGGGTTGACCTGCCACTGCAGTTTAGAAGAGAATAGCATTTAAGAAGGAAAGTCTTGTCTTTTTGTGGTTGTTCTTTTAGTTATAGGTACAGCATTCTGGATAAAATTTGGCATTCAGTGTGGGGCACCATGAAACAAATGCATTGTATGAGCTCTGAGAGTTAATTTTTTTTCTCTCATGTAGCATTTACCATATGTTTGGCTTGTTGGCAATTTAATCAGTCTGAATAATCTTGTTTTGTGACAAACCTCCTAAATCACAAAGGAACGATGCAGTTTGTATGGGTGGAATGTGCTCTACAGGGATATTTCAAGTTGAAGAATAAAAATGAGAATTAGACAATACAGAATTCATTGAAAGCCAGTTTTCCAGCTGCTCTAATTTCCCACAATTTAATTTGTGTGCCGTCAAAAGCAACTTGGAGGTTTCCAGCAATATGATAGAACTATGGGCTAGGCTAAACAGGGAGTCTAAAATGTGCTTAATGCATTGCAGTCCCTTTCTGTAAAAGCATCTCCTAGGGCCAAAAGCAGACAGCATAATATCCTAGTGAATTGGACCATTAAATAAAACTGTGAAGTCATAAAGCTCTAGCATTACCCTGAAATTAAAGCATTGTCACCTTTGAATTATGGAAATAATTTAACAAGCATTTAGGAAATCTGCTTTTCAAGGCTGCATTAAACTATTCCACATTATACAATAGAAGATGTGGCTGCAGTCTCCTACTTGGTTTTGAAGACTTCCAGCTTGTGTTTAGTTTGAAATTTTACCAAGCTGAGAAAATAATGAAAGAGTAGAATGGCATAATAGAAGATAAAAATTAACAGTAACCTATGCCTGGACAACAGCTTTTTAATTCTCATTGGAGATTCACAAGTGCAAGGAGAGCTCATTAAGTGGAGTAAACAGGAAAAAAAAAAAAGTGTAGTATGGACAGATATAAAAATATAGTGATGACTTTGTAGTTGAAATACATGAGATTTGCTTTATTTGTGTAGTTTAAAGGTTTCCAGGTATGGAAGTACCTAGAAGGAGGTAGTGGCACTCAGCTTGGTTTGCATCTGTGATTACAGTGTCATTTCATAAAAACATAATGTAAACAAAACAGAGCGAATATGAAATAAAAATCCTTGTATTATGAGAGACTAACAAGTATTTGAAGCCCCATTTTCAAAACCTTTGGGCATTACTGGTGTGGAGGTGTTCCTCTGAAGGCAGATGCCACACACAGGGCTAAGGTGCAGGCAGCTGCTGCACTGTTTGCTGGAGGGATCTGTGGGCACGTTCAGATGGCACCTGAGTGTCTTACACAGGTCCTGAACCTGCCTGAGGTGCCAGATCACAGATCATTGTCAGGAGGCTTCAGAGGACCTGTCAGTTGAGTAGTGAGGGTAGAATGCCTCGACCTCATTCTGAGGCAGGCAGTGATATTTTGGGAGCAGCCCTAGCTAAACTTGTGCAACTGAATTTGGAAAACAGAATGATCTTTTTCTAATTGTTGCCAAGTTTGAGGTGGAGAAGCTGGGGTTTGAATAAACCCCAAGGGCTGATCTGAAACGTGATGGTCTTCAGAAGAAATGCTGGGATTATTTTTGATTGGATTTCTGATCTATGGAAGCAGATGCAAAGGTCTTGGAACAGTTCAAGGATTTACTGCTCTCCAGCTCCTGGTAACTTCTCTCTCAACCAGTGGAGATGCAGGAGGGAGCCCTGTTGGATCTTCTATTCTGTCTAAAGCAATCTAAAGTTTAAAGCGTTTTCAGTCTCATTTGCTGCATTTAGACAAAAGGGCATCCTTTTGAAAGAAGGAACGTTGTTCTTTCAGGGTTACTTACTGTGATGTGAATGTATTCCTTTATTCTTGTAGCATGTTGTGGTTGACTTTGTATGCATTCCCTCTCCCCTCCACACCTCATGTGCTGCTTTATAAAATGGAAGTAGTTACTCTTCCCCTGGGAAGTGGCAAGAAGCATGACTGAGATGGTGGAATAGATTTCTCCTCCTTTTCCTCCTCTCAACTTGTTGCCACCAGCTCTTTTGTATCTGTGTTGTGTTGTGTTGAGCTGCCCTTCTGATCCGAGATTTGCTTGCTGGTGGCTGTGACTTTCCTGTCACTAGATCAACGAGAAAAACACAAATCTCTTTTGAGAAGCTGAACTGATGGTCACCTTTACTTCAAAGGTGAAGCACAGAGGGAGACTTTGAAGTGACCACTAAAGCATAGATTTGATCTGTATAAGTATTAAGCCTAACAAAGTAGGCATGTGTAGAGTAGGAAATCTCTGAAATGTAACTTCAGAATTCTTCTCTTCTGCTATAACTTTCTTAACTCCATTCTGATGTACTTGATAAATCAGAATTACTTTGAATACAATAAGAAACTTGATTTGTTTTGCTTTCCCTTTGTAAACTGGAGGATGGTCAACTTATTTCTAAATGATCCTGTGGAGAAAAGCAGGTTTTCTAGAATGTCAAAGTTCAGATCTCAGGACAGGTGTGTGCAGCTGTAATGATAACAAGACTGCTGGAAATTAATAAGCAATCTAGAGGAAGATAAGAGAAAGATCTGTCACATTGCCTGTCCAACACTCTTGTTAATGAGTGCTGGCTGCTTACAGTATGTTTGCTGGTACCTTGTCCAACCTCATTTCAAACATGTCAATTAATTATATTTCCAACACTTTTTAAAAGAAGACAGTTTTGTGCTATGCTATTTTTAATTAGCTTTCCCTTGTAATCCTTCTTTGCTTCTAAATTGCTAGCTCTTGATGCTTTTGACTTTTCAGGTACCCACATGGCACCTTCCTTGATGCACAGTCTGGAAAGTACAGCAGTGTTAACCACTGTACAACTAGAGCATTAGGCTGCTCTGCTTCCTGAGCAGCACTGTAGCCACTATTGTGAGCATTGATTTTATTGCATTTTTTTAAAATTATGTTCAGAACTCTCAGTGGGGAGGTGCCTTTGACAGCCCACCTGGAATTTCAGCAACCAATTTTTTCCATCATCTCCTGGTTTTATGTCTCACATTATCAGCAACTTGGTGTTTGTCTTTTCAGTAGATATTTCAGTTAAGGCAGAAGTTAAACTTCTACCAGTTCTGTGAAAGGAAAGTTAACTTGCTCTCAATTGCTTCTGAAAAATCCACTCTGTTCTTGTCAATATTGCCTTGAGAGAGCAAAAGCAAACAGAGGGACTGGCTGATAAGGATTGCTACTTTGAGATGTACAAGATGTCTGTTTTGAAGTCATTGAAGTACATTGTGTTGGAAGCAATATATGTACAGGACTGTGCAGGGTATTGTGCTACAGTGTTCTCTGTTATTACAGCCAGGACAAGCATTACAAGCAATAAATTTGTAGTATTTCTTATCATTTTAATCTGTCTTTTGTGTATCACACATTGCAAAAATGTTTCTTTGAACTCCATCTCCAAGGGTCCACAAGCAGCCCCCTAAAGTCAGTAGGAACCACAGAATTGCAGACCTATGAGCAAACTTTCTGTCTACCATCACAGAAATGATGAGAGGGTTGTGAGTGAATGTGTGGTTTGTTGTGTGTAAACTGTCCTTACAGTTAATGCAAATTAATTTATCTGTGCCTTGCAGCCAGGTCTTGGAACAGACCTCTTTAGACAGTCTCCAGATGGTTGTTGTTGCTTGTCTGTCATTTGGATGCTTCCATAATGACAATCCATTAAATCATCTAAGTGTCTTTGCACAGATAGTCCATTTAGGATTTTTATACACCTATTAGCATTCTGTTGAAGTAATCTGGGGGAATATTTGTAGCTCAACGAAAAATACTTGGGCTGCAATGCATTGTAGTGTACTCAGAGCTATTGGGCTCATCCTGCCAGTGTTACTGGGGAATTACTGGAAAGCTCAGGCTCTGCAAGAACTCAGGTCAGGTAATGTGGTAAAGCCATCCAAAACCTTAAATGCACAGTTTTTCAGACTAGCTTAGAAAATATATGATTCAATGTTATCTAGGGTTTCCCTGATGAAGCATAAATAACAAAATAGAAATCTATTGCCTAGATCTCACTTCTTCCTCTGTAACTGTCTGCGTGTTTCTGCAAGTGAGATCAAAATCTCCTTCTCATCAAATGATTGAAAATTGCTGCCTTAAATTTTTGTCCTGTCAGTAGCTTGTGTCTTCCCTAAGCAAGCAGTGTCTTTGATAAAGAGGAAATTTGCTGGATGTTACTTGACCCTCTTACTAATAGTGTTGGACATGTGCAGGGCTCAGTCCTGTGAATCCTCATTGAATTCATCTTTAACTCTGTGTCAGCTCAGAAAATTGGCCATTCAGGTTGTCCTCTCTACCTTGCCCACAGCTATACCTGAAACATCTGGGAAAAATCCTCCCTGGAAGCTAATTGCTCCTAATTGTGATCTCATTATGCCAACCCCAATGCTGATTGTGAGCTGGGTTGTAGGGTGCATGTTGTGCTTAAGCCTAGATTCTGCTTTCTGTCACCTACACAGTCTCTTGCTTTGCCAGTAAATGCAATGAAGGAAATGAGAATGGGCTCCCCAGCATGGAAAAGCATCAATATTTAGAGTTAACTACAGATGCCAAGTCATATGGTGTTCTGTACCATCATCCAAGTAGGGCATCACTCAACTTATATGCAGAAAAATCTGAAAACTGAGTGATCTGACTTCCAGCTGGGTGGTAAGAGCATACTCTCAGTTTAATTATCTGGCAAGAGATTGTGCTTTCTGCTCATGGTGAATTTGTGCAAGCTCATCAGCTGCAGTTTTCTGCTTCCATTTGTTGTTACAACAGCATTGGCTGTGCTCTCAGGCTAAAGGTGAATGTTACCCCCGTGAGCCATATTACTATGTGTTTTCTCTCAGGGACAAAGCCAGTTAGTTGAAAGGTATCTAATTTTATGCAGATACCTGGTAGTGGAAGAAGCTGAAGGTGCTTCCCAGGAAGCTTGTAGTTTCTCTCTTGCTCAGCAGGCAGTGTAGTGTCTGCTTGAGCTGGTTTAGGGAATAACATCTTTGTGGGCCACACTGACCTTTAATGAAGACAGACCTATTGGTGTTCATCACAAAGTGCCCATTTTGGAGCCAAGGGTCTTGCTGCTACTCTGTCCACTGCAGTAAAATGTTAGATTTCAGTTGTTTTTCTGTTCCCTGCTTGTTGGAAATGTTTTGCTGTTAACCTCCTGTTCAATCGTTTTTCATTTAACAGAAGATAAGATCTGGACTGCAGTGCAGCACAACAGCACAGGGCTGACCAGAGTGCAAGGAGCTGGTCCAGAGAAGCCCTACACCATGTCCTTCAACTACAACAGCAGTGCAGAGCAGCTGGAGGCTGTGATAAACAGTGCTGAGTACTGCGAGCAGGAGGCAGCCTACTACTGCAAAAAGTCACGGCTCCTCAACACCCCGAGTAAGTGCCACCCTCCAAATTCTTTCTTCTTAACTCCCATTGATTGTGCAGCAGGTGCAGGCCACACTGCAGCTGAGGTAAAAACAAAAAACCCAAATCAATAAAAAGCCCCAAATTAATAGTAGCAATATGGAATAGAGTGAAAAACCTTTTACTGTTTTGTATTCTACTGTGCAGTGCTGTGCCCTGGTGCAAGAGGGTCTGAGCTTCACAGGGGAGTTTTCACTCTCTAAGTTCATGCATGCCCAGACTCTGGAAACTTCTACGATGGAAAGTGATACCTAGAAACCACAAAAAATATATTTAGCTGATGGCAAATAGATGTGTTTATTCATTTACAGTCTTTACCTGTATATCAAAGATAAAAAGCAGCCAGATTGATCCAGACTCATAATGTTATGTAGGGGAGGGCTGAGTCCCACAGCCCTATATATGATGCTTAGTGCTTGGTAGTAGTTTCTGGGGCAAAACTAACTATGCCCTTGTAATAAAATAAATACTTTTTTTTTTTTTTTTTTTTCCCCTTGGCTTATTTTAACAGAAAAAAAAAAAGGCAGAGGGTCTCACCAGTTTGTGTTTCTTTGCAGCACCAAATTTCAAGTGGCTACTTAGGATGTCTGGCTTCCAGTCAACTCTGTCTTGATATCAGGATTTTATGTTTGTTATTGGGAGAGATGAATGACATTAAGGGCAGACTTCTGAATGTCTTCAAAGTCTCCTCTGTTGCTTCTATTGTCCTGGTGATTATTTGATTATTAGCAACTCTTAAATTTGTTGGTAGTTCTGAAGACAGACCATGGATGCCTGAAGGGGAGCTTGCTGTGGAAGTTCCTATTGTCTTAAAACCACATTGCCTAATGAGATGTGTCAAAACCCTCCTGGTTCCAGCAAAGTTATAATAACACTGAATGTTTATGGATCCAGTAATCAGATGCCTTACAGTCAGTTTATTTTTAAAAGCTGTGAATTATGTTTTTTGTTACCGTCAGATTTACCAGCCAAGAATTGCTTATATTGCTCATCTTTTTTTAAAGAATGAAATGTTAATACCAGCATCCTGGGTGGAGCACAAAGGGAAAACAAAATGTGGGCATAATTGCTCATAAAGAAGTGGAATTGATGTCTTACAAGTACTTTCAGTGTTGCTGGCATCTGTATCCCCCACCACACTTGATATGGTGTAAAGATAAAACCCCACAGAGGCTATTTCCGAAATGTTTTAAGGATGAATGCCACAGTACTAGAGCAGGTCTGCATGTGTTTATTTTTGCACATTTCTGTGAGGCACTTGGTCACACGTATGCAGGAATGTAAACTATGAATGGGTTTTGAGATGCCTCTTGTATGTGGGGCCTCTCAAAAGCTGGGGATACTTCCTGAGAACCAAAACTTTTTTTGGGGAAAAAAAAAAGTAAAGGTAATCTTGCGTAAATAGACAGTGTGTAAACTGTGCATCTTCAGTGCTAAAGCTATCAAACAGGCAGACTGCCTAAGAGGGCACCTGACAGGCAGCTCATCCACTGCTTGTCCAGGACCAAAGCCTTGGCTAATTTCTCAAAGGAAAAGATGTGGGGATGGTGTCCATCAGTCTGGCCTGTGCTCTGGTGCAGTGTTTCTGTGGTCCTGACAGTTGACCACGCAAGAATTGCACAACTCATTTAGTCTTTACTGCAGGTCCAGCTGAGAAATAAAAAAAAAAATTGCAATCTAGTGCTGTGCATGTGGCTGACACCATCATTTTTCTGTCTTTTTTTCTTCCTTTTCTTTGCTTTTTAATTACACTTTTGAATTTTCCTTTTTTCATTCCAAGCTTTCTCAGTAGTCTTTGGCTTTAAATTTAGCAAGATGTGAAACAGGCTCAAAAATAACATTTCAGTTCTTGAAATGACAAGATAAGGGTAATTTGTTCTTAACTGAATATTAAGTATTTTTGTAGAAAAACATTATTTTCCCCAAGCTCTATTAACTGATATTTATTCTGCAGTGAAATGCTGTTGTATTACAGAGGAACTTAGAGTTCAAGTTGTACTGAACATTATAGGTGTCTTGAAGAGTTCTAGGACTTAAGGAATTTCCATTCCTAAATTTGAAGATGAGCTTCAAGTGTGACTGACCTCAGGGTATTCTGCTAGATTTGCTGCAACCTGTGTTGTTTTTGCCAGATTTGGGACCAGAGCAATAGAACAAAGATCAAAACTCTTGGGTTTTGTTTCTTTGTTTGACCTAGACTTCTGGATGCCTGAAGCACTGTGTTCCCTCTGTGTGGCCAGGGTATCTTTATGTGTAATTGCTGTTAATGAGCAACAGTTCAGATCTAACTGTAGAATTCAATATGTAATGCCCATGTATTTATGTCCATACTGTATCTGTAGGCCAGCAGGAAATGTTACCTGACCCTAATCCAGGTTGCTGAATGTCTCCACTCATTATTACCTCTGGACTGAGCCCAGTGGTGAATGCCTGATGGAAGGGCATCTCCCAGAGGCATATCTCATCTTGACAAAGTTACAGAAGTTCCTCTTCCTGCAAGAAGTCTAATCCATTTCTAAGCTTACTCTCATTCTGGGCTTTGCTCTTTTTTATTTTTTTCTCCCCATAAGGAGATGGAACACATGATTAGGATATTACATCTGGTAGCACCAACACACCAAATACTTGTCTTCGGGATCTAAATACTATCATGTTTCACAGAGAAGCAATAAAAACGTTTCTCTTTCCTTTTGCATCATAGTGCAAAGATGAATGTTGTTACATAGCAATTTTGGCTTTCACAGCTTTGACATGGGGCAAATGAGACAAGCAAGGCATTCTGGGCTGCCTCAGAGAGAAGCCCAAGGAGGCTCCTGGCTTCCATAAAATTGTTCCAGTTTATATCAAGGAATTTCTCTTTCTTCTTTTGCTACTCCCTCCTGCCCTGAAGACACAGGCACATCCTCCGCAGGTGTGACTGAGCGCAGTATCCCCGTTGAGTTTCTTGGATTTGCATCTGCAGTGTGTCAGACATGCAATCTGGCAGTTGGCAGAGGACTTCACTCATCTCCACCTCCTGCTGCCTGGAACAGCCTTATTGGCTCTCCCTGTCATACTTCAGCTTAGCTGCAAACGTGTCTGTGAAAGCAAAAATTAAATTGCCCTGAACTGTAGTTTTGTACATCTCTGCCATCAGACAGATTTTCAGGAGGTTTGTGAACACCTCAATAGGTGTCTGTTTATCAAGGCATAGCTGGCTTTCTTAAGAAAGTGGCAAAGGAAACTTGTGTGACCAGAAATCACATGTCTCCTGTGACTTTCCCAGGCCTGTTGGAGAAACACTCACGTAACTAGAGCAAATCTGACCGTTGGCATTAATTAGGAAAGTAATCCACACTCTTAGGAAATGATTGCAGGCTTATCCTTACGAGTAGAGGCCAAGTCAAGCTAGCAGGAGTGGACCAAGGTGGGCAGGAAGGTTGAGCTCCCTCTAAAAGTGCTTTCTGTATTCCAAGAACATGAAAAGAAACATGGGCCCCAAGGGCTTTGATTTCCTTTCTTCATGGAGCATCTCAGGCAATACCTAAGGAAAGAGCATGTGCACAAGGATAGGTACATGTGTGCAGGTGCACATTTAATTAAACTGTTAGCATTCAGGATGTTTAAAGGTATGAAAACCTTAACTGAACAAACCCCCAGCTCTTGACTGAATTTGCTCAGTTTTCTAGAAGCAGTGGGTGGGCTCAAATGCTTGTCACTTGGGGAGCTTCCTCACATCCACCTTATCAAGGACTTAGTGCAGTGACAGCTCTATCAGTGGCAGCGTAGCTTGCTTTACAATACTTGGCTGACAGTCTGTCAAGTTCATAGCACATTTGTGTAGGCAGGGACTGATAAAAGATCAGTCCAAGAGCAAAATCAAAGAAATAGGAATGTCTGTAGGTGGTGAGTTTTTCCTGACTTCTTCCTTATTTTTCTCTTTACAGTAGAATTCCTACACCATGTCACCTTAAGCTTTGATTTTAAACTGCTCCTAAACTACATCCATCCTGAACTACACACCTCTTCCTTGAACTTATGGCCTGTCAAGTCTCACTATTATATGACTTATGCCCAGGTTTCCAGTCCTCTCTCCCCCTTTGGCTCCCAGCTAGTCCCATATCTCAGTGCCAAGCTGCACCAGGTGCTGTCCCACAGTCTGTGACCCCTTATGCCAGGCAGCTGGTTGCCCTCACTGGTGAACCACTGCATTTACATTTTGTAACTCTCTGTTAGAGGGAAAGATGTGTACTGACACACATCATAATTTCTTAGTTTAGACTAAATTCCATTGCTGAGACAGGTAAACTTTTTTTTTTTTTTCTTTATCTATGCCCTGTATGTTGCTAGGGCTTTGTCTGTGCAGGCTCCCTCCTTAGCTCCAGCTGAGGCCAATGATGTGAAGGCAAAAGGAGCTAAGAAATGTCCTTCAGGGCCCTGCCTTCAGTAGTGGCTGCTGGAGAGAGGCAGCTTAAGGTGAATACACAAGTTGATGTCTTTAGCACATCCCCATCACCCACAAGCTGCTCAAATAAGGGCATTAGAGTTTATGCTATTGCCAATCCCTTTAGTATCCACCATGAATCTGTTGTTCATAAACTTGTCTAATCACTTTTTGAACTTTATTAGGCTGCTTGCCCTGCGGCCTCCTAGGAAAGCAAGTTCTGGGAGTTCCCCACTTGCTGTTTTACAGAACTACATTTTTTTAAACTACTGTTTTGCTCAGTGCACTGAGTTCTTGTATTACAGGATACAGTGAAGCACAGTTTTGTGCTCATCCAGAGCTTTTATAGTGCTTCTAGTTATTCATCTAGAACTTTCACTAACTCAAGTAGTTTTTCACCCAAAGAGCCCACAGTTTTTGGAGATACAGCTTGTACCAAGGTTTCACCACTTCAGAGTAAATCTTTTGGAAGAAAGGAGTCTGAAGCCTGGGTTCTGATTGAGTATTTTACATAGATGTATCAGGAGGTGATATAAAATGACCCATAGCAAGCAATCATTTACCAATGGGGTTTTGCTCACTAGTATTTTATGCCTTTTAAATATAATTTCCAGCTTATCATTCCAGTACTTTCAATTGTTAATGCACTACCAGGGGACTATTTGTTCTTGCACAAAATAACTTTAAATTGTTATTGCATTACCAGGAGGCTGTTTTTCATTGCACAAAATAGCATAGAACAGGGCAGTCTGCCCTCAAAAAGTGGCTTGTGTTGAAGGAGTGGTGGATAGGTGGCAGGTGTGGATTGTGTGCTGTGATTATTCTTGGGTAATTAGGCTCCCTTTTTTGAGAATGATTGACTTGCCATCTGTGTTTCCATCACCATACCTTGTCTCTTCCCCCCCCCAAAGTGGCAGTGACAGCTTCTCACAAGCATAACTTCAGGCAACTTGTGCTATGTTTAGAGACTTTGGAACAAAGTTCACCATAGTAATGCAATACAACCCCTTTATTTGTAGGGAGAGATTTAGATGCCATTTTTAAAGATGCTACATTGTTTTTTGTGTGCAGCTGTTTAAAATGCAGGGGGTCTAAGCAGAATACAAAACCTGGGGCGTGGCAGAAGTAACTTGGCATGGAGCCTGCACACACCTGTGAGTAGTGGAAATATCATTATCCCAGTTTCTGACCCTTTACTCCCCTTGTCCTGTACTGTCCTCTGTGGCTGGCAGGGAGGTACAGTGTGCCACAGCTGCCAAGCAAGGAATGGCAGCTACTTGCTGCCATTACTTCTCATCCAGTCTTGTGTTTCTCTGAGATGAAATGCAGCCAAGAGGCTAAATGGAAAAAAACATGGGAATAAATCCTTGCTCAGCCATACACTGGATGGCTTCTAACACAGTGGAAAGAAAGCATGTTCACTCATTGAGACCCACTACAGGAGAGGGCAGGCTTATAATGCTGCCTGACATAATTCTGCAGTGACACCAGCATGGCAGGGGCCTCCTGGGGTGGCTTCAGTCAACACTGGAGCACCATTATCTGTGTTTGCTTTAGACACAACGTGTCAGGTGAATTAAAAAAAAAAAAAAAAACACTTCCTAAAGTGAGGAATAATGGAGTAGTGAGGAGAGAGCTTCTATTGTTAACTCCTGTTTGCTTCTATCATATACATCCTTCATACTTCTGCTGTCACTGGATATTTCTTTTACAGTTTACATAGAAAACATACTTGCACTCCAAACTTAAAAGATCTACTGTGTTTTACTGACAATGAAATTATCTTTTCCAGTATAAAGGAAGCTTGAACGTATTAATGCAGATACATAGGACAGGTAAATGAAATGTAAATCTAGACAACAGATTTTGAGCCTGGAATCTGGAATTCACTGCATGCACTATTATTGGTGATTCCATGAGGAAGTCAGTGCTGTGAACTGATGCTGCAAGATATTTACTTGACCTCTACAATCTGTTGGTTTGGGAGTTTTGATCCCAAAGAACTTCTGGCTTGGAGTCAAGTCAGTGATATCTTTTGTCCAGCCTGTGAAACCTGTGGGACTGTGTAAATGCTCATAGCTCAGTAATGCCAAAACTTTGAGTTCAGGGGATTCTGCAGTCCAAATAAGAGTTTGGAAATGGATAGTTTTATGAGGCATACCTGTGTGCCAGAACCAAACACATTTTAATGATACCTCTGGCTTGAGAGACCCAGTTGTGTAAACTATTGATACACACAGTTTGAAGAAGAAAAGACAGAGTTCTTTTAAGCTATTCCAGCCAACATTCCCTTAATCATGAACAGTAATAGTCTTTTTTTTTTTAAGTTCGCAGAACTTAGCATATTGTTAGCAATAAATAAATAATGGTGATTAGAAGCAAACAGCTAATCCATGGTTTGTTAGATTAGTGTGTCATTAGCTATGACAGCAACCTGTTCTCCATTCAAGGAAGAAAGCAGGACTGCTGCCTGAACAGAAAAGTGTGCCTTCTCCCTCATTAGGGCCACAGCAGGGAGTGTGTTCTCATCACACTTCCATTTGTCTGCTTCTTTCAGCTGTCCTACTTTAAACATCTTGAGCTCCATTAGACTCAGATTGTCTTACGGACATTAAACTAATTTGTCTGTCAAATTTGGGCCAGTGCAGAGAGTGATGCTTTCTGATTTTGCAGAGCAGAAAATGTAAATCATAGCAGTGGAAGAGTTCTCATCAAACCTCTTCTACCAAGATGTCACATGAGTGGCAATAGTAAATGGCAGTAGTAATTTTCATTGGTATTTACATTATTTTTGAGGATAAAAAAGCATAATCTCTAAGTTTTATGTGTGTTTTGGGTTGATTTGACTCCTGTTTTAGACCTTGGGAAGAAAGTAGGTGCATAGCAAGGCACTTGCAGAAAATCAGATGGGATGGAACCTCTGTGCTTAGATTTTGTTTGAATTGGTTTGACCTGTCTGGGAAAACACAGGTGTTAGAAGGCTACGCACAAAAAGATAGCATAACTTAATCATATAAATAATTAGGGGAAAAGGAAATGCAACTTTATGGTAGAAAAAAGAGGTTTTTGCTCTGGATAATTAGGTTAGTGTTCAGAGTCATTGCTTGTAAATCTGAAGTCCAGGAATTTTACTCCCACTGCAGTTTGAAGGTAGCCTGTGGAAAATTTATTTTCATGTTTGAAAGTGTGAAGGCAGAGACAGGAGAAAAGAATCTCTGAGTATCAGCTGAAGGTGGCATTTTGACACTACTTGGTGTTCAAACAACAAGGGAACAAAAAATCTTCCCTAAACAAAACAATAAACTAAATACTCTTACATGAGCTATCTGGTGTTAAGGGGGCATAAAAGTAGCTCTCCTAAGTGTCTCTTACTGCCTTTTGTAAAAAGAACACCCCAAAATGTAGATGATAAGCAAGCATACTCTGAGAAAATGTCCCCAGACATTGGGGAAAAAAAAAAAAAAAAAAGAAAAAGTTGTGTACTTCTTCCACTCACAAGAAGCACCTAAAAGCAATTTAGAATTGTTTACATCCCCCCAGCCTGGGCTGATCTGGAGAGGAGCAGATCTGACTGAGCCTTGACAAGTAGCTAGAAAGATGTGGTGACCTGAAAGAAAATAACCCCTTTAAAACCTTCTTTAGGAAGCTTTTTTATTATCTGCTTGGCCCAAAAGATTGAGAACAATAATGAAAAAGCTTTTGAGCTTGAATCTTTTCCAAGTCCTTTTGACAAGAGAAAGACTCAGACTGGTTTAGCCAAGGCATGTGTTCCCACTTGAGCTGTCCAGGACTCAAAACAACATCAAGAGCCACCTTCTTTTACTCTCAAGAGCAGAATTCAGAGGCTCCACAGAATCTGTTGTGTTTTTTTTTTTTTTTTTTTTTTTTTTTTTTTTTTTGGTTTTTTTTGGTTTTTTTTTTTAACATTAGCATTTAAAAAGGTTAACCAATTAATCTATGCAGTTCTCTAAAGGTAGGTTTCTTGTTTAGCAGAGAAGAAAATTGAGGCATCAGGCTGCAACTGACACCAATTTTGCCTGAAACTGGAATGGGCCATTAGATTGATTTAAATGTACCCCTCTAAGACCAATGGCCAGGTTCTTGTAGCCACAAAAAAGAACCATGCAAGTGTTTCCTCACAGCAGAGCACCTCTGATGCCTTTCACTCCAAGTGTGAGCTTTCTGTAGGTATCACCCTTGTGCTACTCATGGAAGAATGCACGTGTCATTCCTTGGAGATCCATGTGCTTTTGTGTCACCACAGTGTTATGGTTTAGCAGAAAGGTGTGATCCCGTGAATTTTTATGGATCTACCAAACTGCAATGAAAGTAATGGTATATAGTCAGGTGGGGTATAATGGGATTTTTTGGTGTATTCAGGCAGATAAGGGAAGAAAGCTGTGATTTTGTGCTGTAACTGGAGGAGTAATAAATGTTGTTATTTCCCCTTTGGTTTTATGGTTTCTGTATGGATTTTTTTATATACACAGAGGAATGAAAATGCATTGCAGCCTTCACTTAGGCTGGGTACTAGGAGGATCTGTCCTAGCAGTAGTGCCTTTTTTATGCTTAGGCAGTACATGGAACCTGTAAGAACTCATTTCTCAGTCAAATTTTCTTGAAATTGGCTGGTGGATTCCTGAGTTACTCGAACAATAGACACAAATGTGCACAAAAAAATTGTATAGAATGTTTCAATATGTCTCATTTCTCTAGCAAGCCAGGTTGTGACTAATATCTAAAGCCTGCTAGAATCGATAGAGAGCCACTCCATGGGTGCTAGTGCTAGAAGGAAATTTTAATTTGGGTAACATAAGATGTACATATTTTCTCACCAGATACAGAAATGTCTGTCTCCTTCCAGGATAGGAACAAAAGCTCAAACCAAACATTCCTCCTAAACTCAATTGAACTTCATTGCTACCCACTGTTCTTTCATAGATCTTTAGACTATTGCCATTGTGCTAGATTCTGTGCCTGTCTTCATGTGCTGACTTTTGTTCATCCAGGATGCTTAGTTCCATGTCCCCCTTTCCTTAAATTTTCCATTTCCCCCAAAAGTTTAAAGTGACACGTCTAATTTAGAACACGTAATGATTTCAGTATATTAACATTAATAGCACATGAAAGGCACTCCCAGTAGCTTAGGCTGCAACCGGTTTTGTTCAGGCTGTCTCATTCAATGTGATCAAAATGTTCATAGTAACAGTTGTTGGTGGGAAGGAAAAGATAGCAGTTCCTGGCTGTTCTTTTTCTTGGTTCTGTGTTACTGAACCTAGTTCAGGTCTGACAGGTTTGTTCTACTGATGACTCCAAGCCTATGATGGGCTGTTTTTAAAAATGTCCAGAGATCTGAAAAGTGGTTCTGAAAAAAGAGTAACATCAATTTCATGATATGTTTATTTTAAATATTAACTTTTCCTTCATTTGATGATTCAAATGGTCAGTAGAGTCCATAAAGTTATGTATTCGTACAGATAGAGTTCTCTCTTTTTGGGAAAGTATGTGTTTTTATGTTTATGTAGATATGTATAAATCTACTTTCCTTCTTTTAGGGGGAAAAAGAACAGCTGAATTTAGTTGTAATTCATTTTTGGGCCACATGAATATTGTCAGGCCTAGTACAAGACAAAGTAGTGTTGGTTACTCTTCTCTCCTTTGAGCTAATGGCTTTCTGTACATTAGCACTTGTTTGCCTCCCATTTGTCACCATGATTTCAAAGTCTCAGATTTTATCCACATGAAACTCCTTTGGGGTGTGGTGGAAGTTTTGGGGACTGTTTCTGAGAGAGAAATCAGTGTGACTGAATGCTAAGGTAAAAGCAGAGAATGGGATTCTAGAATAAATTGTCTTCTAAAGTGGACTTTATATCAGCTCCTTTGGCTTTTTTCTGCCAATGCAAAGTCAGTTTGATCCATTTGTTTTGCCACTCTAATATCTACCATCAAACTGGGAAAGGTTCTGCTGCAATGAGCACTTTTTTAGGTCCTGCTTTGGGATCCTGTTTCCCAGAGCCTCCCCGTTCAAAGCAATGGCAGCTTTCTAGGTCACTTCCTTCCCAGTGCTCACTGTGTTCTGGATTCAGACAAAGGGATTGTGTTGCATTTTGTTTACTACCTCTGTGAGTCATTCTAGGGCCACTAATCTGCAAAACATTAGAAGTACCTACTTAATAGAGGCAGGATTTTACTGAGTGAATAATTACATCCTGTTATTGCTGAAGTAATCACCTTGGATACAAGCGATGCCTCCAGAGGGAGGTATGTTCTTTCCAAAATGCCACCCTGGACAGTTCATTTTACTTCCATGCAAAGCTCCAGAATCTGTCTGACCATATTGTACTACAGGTTGTCATGTTTTCAGAGGATGAAATTTATGTTCCATGAAATATGCCATTGCCAAAATTAATAGGTAAATGAACAAAGTGAAACAGGCCATTAGAACAATTGTAATGTCACAGTTGCTGGGTTGTGGCACAAAAGCAGAAACTAATGGGTAAACATAACCATATTACAGCGACAGGAGCCATCAATGTGCAGTGCACAACTGTGGTTACACAATGGAAGGCACTCGACCAGTGTGAAATATGATCTAGCAGTCAGGCCAACTGCAGGTAATCTTGCTTGGAACAACACTTCCCTTAGCTGGTTTGTTTTAGCCGATGGAAAATTACAAATATCACCTATTTCACTCCAGTTCTACTAGAATTGCAGTTTCACTTTGATAATATTCATAATTCTTTTTTTTTTTAATATCATTATGGACAGTGATACTGAGATTTTTGTCTTTGCAGAAATTCTCAAGGTGTGAACAGATTCTTCCTGAATGTTCATGCAAGTAGGAATTCAGCCAATGACCTTCAGAGTAAATGTTCACTTTCACTCCTTGAAATCTTTGACTCCCTTGCCTTTATATCTTCTCTAAAGCAATGCTTTGTAATTTTAAGTGAGCACTCAAATAATATCTAATCAGTATAAACAACTCATAGACTGAACTGTGTTTATATAACATGATTAAAAAGCTTTGAATAGCTAACATAATCGTAACATTCTATTAATGGACAGCTTGAGAGAAGCTACAGTAACGAATGATTCAACCAAAAAAATTGCAACGCTCAAAGATATGCAGGATCAGATCCATTGGATTCAGTGTATTTATACTGATTTAGGCAAGTAAGATGGTGGATTAACTCCTTGGTTTTTACATCTTTCATTTAATTCCACTTTAGTATAAAACAAACTAAAAAACACAGAAACATTTTAAAAATTCAGATATTTAGAGAAGCTAACAAGTTCATCCAGAGCTTGTTAATGCAGTCTTTATACACTCAGCATCTAAACACTTCAGCACTGATAGACTGAAAAAGCCAGCGCTCTGTTCTTACAGAGATGTACCCTGCAATACTGAAGTAGAGAGAGGTGGAGAGGCATCTTTAAGCCTGATTACTGGAGTGGTGCAATATAAATTAGAATACCATCTCTGGCCATTTGCTGGAGCCAGGAGTGGGATTGATGCAGGAGCTCCTCCAGATCACTGTGCCACTCAAGAGTTTACTCATGCAGGAGGACTTTGTCAGTGACTGACTAAAATAGATTCAGGCTGCTTTATTCTGCTAAAGTGGTTCAAAGTAGTTGGAGCACAGGGGAGAGTTGGGTGCTCAACTGTTTAGCTTTCTCTCTCAGAGATTTCTCTCCATGTGTATGCAGAAAATAATCAGTTACTTTGGTCTTCACTGAGCAAGGTCTTTTGAGGGAATATGTAGCAGGGAATTGGGTCCTAATAATGTTCTATTACAGAGAAGGCTGAAATGGTTCAGAACCAGCCTGAGCTACAGCCAGCATTGTTAATTGCTCCCTCACATGGCAGACCAACCAGGGGTTTCTTTACACAGCAAAATAAAACTGTGGAAGTGTTATATATGTGTCATACATGTGATTTAGCATACGTTTCATCAGCACACAAATGTTACCGCTGAACAGTGTGAATTTACATAACTTCTGCCACCTGGTGCATTAGTTGTACTTGTGTTTTGACCTTACACTACTTCTTACTGAATAGATACCCTTTTCTTCTTTCACCCATGGAAATCACAAAGCCAGCTGAGGTTTAAAATGCACAAGTAAATCTTAAAATTAGAGTCCTCAAAGTCCTGCTTCCATTTATCAAGAGAATGCTGTCTTACTGTTACACCATGCTACTTAAATGTGAGATATTGCTATGATGAGTGTAACCTATGACAAAAAAAGTGAAAACTTGAATACGTTAAATGCAGAATTAGGTGACTAGTTGAGTGATAATATATTGCCTAACCTAATGAAAAGACATTACCTTTGAATAATGGACCACATCGTAGATTAAATTATCCCAAGGCAAGGTAGTAGGTGCTTCATGCAGACAAGGTCAATTACCTTATCCGGAAGAGCCTGTTTGAAGTGTATTATGAATAATTCACAGACATAGAAATTAGCTTTGAAAAAGTGTCCCAGCTATAATGTGGTAAAAGCATTCAATTTCTTTTTTAATGTATTTAAGATAACACCCAAAGGACAATTATGGCTGCTTAACTGTAAGACTGCTTAAATGACAAGGAATGACAATTGTGTGGTCAAATTCACATTAATGCATTATGCAAAGGGAAGTATCTCCACCATGGTGAGATGTTGTCAGGACACAAGTAAGAGATTTCAAACCTCATATTATATTTTTAAATGCTGAATGAAATTTGATCAAAGGCTGATCAGTTTATTAGCTTTTCTCAACGGAGAAGACACAGTTGTTGCTGTACTAGATTTTTTTCCTCTTGTTCAGGCCTTTTGGTTCTTTGACTTTCTGATATGGAAACGAGGGTTCAGAGTGATTAAATCACTTGTGTGATTTTGGAGAGCCTGACAAATTCAAGGGTAGAACGAGAACATTTAATTTTCCATTGTTACTGAGAAGACCAGTCTTCTGCAATGAGCACTAAATTACACTGTTTCCAAGTCAGTATTGTTGCAATCTAGAACTATTTAGCATTAGAGTTAAAATGATGGCAGTAGCCATGGTAGCAGAATGCAGACTCACTTGACATATGGTGACCTTAGGTGTGAATTAGAAATGCAATAAACCTCTAAGTCTGGGGAATAACATGCCCTCTCAGCATATTTTGATTCCACAGGCAAAACAATAACCTTAGCTTTCTCTCTTTGACTTTGCAATAAGTGGTAATGGCCAGAGGAAATCCCTAGGGAGCTGCAGTTTTCTAAGATGCCTGGCAAGAAGATGGCTAATTCATCAGGTACCTTGGTTTAAGTGTTGAAATGTAATAGTGACATTTCATGGCCTCTGAGTTTACCAGCTTTATTTGCTTGAAAGGGAGAGTTCAGCAGAATTTTAGAGGGTGCTGTGGAATCGTGTATCTAATGAGGCGTACAGCCTTCCCAGTCCTGTTTCCATTCACCTCAATGTCAAGAATCACATTTAGCTCAGCAGGAGCAGGTCTGGGACCCTGGAACTTTCAAAGGGTGGTTTGAATAATGGGGGATAAAAATTTGGTACAGAGTCCAATTATAAAACAAGCTGTTAAAATATGTGATGAAGTAGGAATCCATCACAAAGAGATAGGAATGAAAACTTCCGTTAAAGCAAACATGCTGAAAAATGTTGGTTTTTTGCATGTAGTTAGGTTTTTTTGTAGTCTCCATCATCCATATTTTCTCCAAGGATCAATTCTCCAAAAAAAGCTCAAGAATTTCCTTTCCTCTCACTTCACACAGTTGTTGGCCTCCACCCCCGTGTTTTCTGTAAGGGCTTGATAAAGACTAATCTGAGTCTAAGAGACTGGCAAGCTGATGTTCTCATTTGCATGCAGGAATGTGAACAGATGTTTACATAGTAGTGTTAAGTAGGACAGCTGTTTGGGAGTCATTTATGTATTCCGTTTAAAAGCAAAGCTTTATGGTTAAAATTTTTACTCACAGCGTGGAAGAGAAAAGAAACCTAAATTCAGACAAATGCATTTCTTCCTGTGCCAGGGCTGGCTTCCTTTATACTCATCAGTTTTCTGTATCTCTTAATTTATAGCGTCATACAGATACCTCTTACCTAAACCTCTGGGCAAATGCACCTTACCTTGGCCACTTGCCTGTGGGTGGAAGAAAATACACAGCACAACATCAACATTGCTAAATGCTGTTTGACTGAGGGAAGAAAAATAGCACTGAAATGAGGGGAGGGAAGTTGTCCCTTTTTCTTTGCAGGAGATGGCTTATTGCTGATTGTTTCTGCAGTCTGTTTGTAATGAAGCGTGCATCAGGGTAATATTTGCCTTTGCATTTGTTCTGCTCTTCAGATGGGAGAAAATCCTTGAAGTGTGTTACAGACATAAATGTGTAACTTGTATTTATTAATTTCCTAACATAAATCTGCATAGAAAAACTTTCATTATGGAGGTGTACATATGAATGAAGCATATCTGTAGAGAGAGAAGAGGTTGGAGGGAGGGGCTCTCATATATTTTTAAAAGAAGTTTGCCCCTCAGGGATTTATATTTTAAATATGAGGCTTGGGTCTGATCTTGCTTATGACTCTATTTCCCCTGATGCCTGTCCCCCTAGGGCTCCATATTTGAAAATAAAGCAGGCAAATGATGTAGACAGTTAAATGGAAGCTATTGATCCCTGTTACTTCTTGCATAGTGTTTGGAGAACTCTAATGTATTAATGTATACCTGCCAATATCCTACACTAGTCTGAGAGAAAAACTTACATGCCTCAGCTGTGTTGTTTCCACCCAAACAACACTACCTGAAAGACATGCCTGCATCTCTTCAAGCCAGTCATTGACAGGATTTGTAGTAAGTTATAGTTGGCTAGAGGAAAGTACGCTAAATTAAGGCAGGAAAGATGGCGATGGATGTGATCTTAGGGACTTTTGATTCACGGCATTGATGCAGCCCATAGAAGGGTTTGTCTCACCAGCTGTGATGAAAGGCCTGTGGTAGAGACTTACTTTGTATGTAAGGTTCTTGATTCTCACTTTGTGGCACTTGTAGATAGACAGAATGGCTCCAATGCTGGTTCTTTTCCTGACCATTAAATACAGAAGACACATAAGCCTTTTCAGCTTTGGAAAAGAGAGGGAGGACTAGGGCTTCTTGAAGTTGCATGATTGTCTTCTGCAGCCTCTGACCATTCCAGTATTCACTGCAGTGCTAAAGTACATCTCAGTTCTTCTTTAATCTCCAGGAGCAGAAAACTGTTTTCAGCTGCATAATAATCTCTGTTGGTGACAGTAGAGCTACAGAGCAGAGCTGTACAGTTCATATTCTATCCACTACAGTCTGTGCAGGAATGTAAATACACACCCATGTTTGTTATAGCTGCATAGAGAGATACACATGAACCTGATGCCAATTAAGTAGAAAAAAAGAAGATCCATTTGAAAGATGTAAACCTGTTGCTAACAGGGTGAAGAAAAAAGGGCTGCAAATTGATTAACTAGTCCCACAGAGAAGACAGATTGTTGTCATCCTGACCTTTAAGGCTGGTCAGGTTATATCAATAGAAGCATCTTCTGAGTACAGTGTTTTATGATTTTTTTTTTTTTCATTTACATTCTCTTGTTTTTCACTTTACACACTGGCTTGAAGCCAGTTGATTTCATGGTCTTGCCTATACATATGTTCTGCTACAGCTGCATTTTTCCAAAGTGCCCAATTTCACAGCACTCCAGCCTTCCTTAGGATGACAAATGGTGTCCCTGCTGCTCTGACCAACAGAACTGTAATTGCAGCCTGAGACAGGGACAGCTGAGCTAACGCCATGCTGCAGTTTGGGTATATCCTTAAATTGAAATCTGACTGCATGTGCTTATCGGAGCTGAGTTTCCGATTCCACCACTTAAGGCATTAACTGCTGACATTAATTGTAACATTGAGAAAAGCAGAATTGCTCTGCAGTTGAAAGCAGTGTCAAATCAGCAGTTATTTATTTACCATTGCTCTGTAATGTGTTGTAACACATCAGACTATAAAGAAGTTTAATGAGTTGCAGTAATGCCTCTCAGAGATACTGAAATGCAGTTTGACAAGTTATTGGGAGGCTTTTTGTTCACTTTTGTTGGTTGGCTGGTTGGTTTTTCATTGGAGTTCTTTTTATAAAGCTTAAACCCAGACTTCCTGCACTGCTGTGCTGGACTTTTTGATCATAGGAAGTACAACTCAGAGTTGTCTTTTGCCAACTAAAACACTTTGAGAACAAAAAATAAGCAATCCAGTTCAACTGGCCCTGTGAGATTTCAATTCGGTAGGGATGTGACAAAAGGGTAGGAGGAGAGGCTCAGAGTGTGGTTTATATGCTGTCCAAGCTGCCTTGCTGGTTCATAATTGGTGTTAGGCTTAGAAAAGTGCTCATATTATTCTCTAATCTCTCTTCTGGGTGTTGGTCTCATTCTGTAGTTGTTTACAATCCCATCTTGTAGAAGACAATGGATGTACTGCATGCTCTTCCCAGGGACTTCACCATGTTTTTTGTCATTAAAAACAAACAAACAAAAACAAACAAACAAAAATCTAAAACCAAAGCAAAATAAACAAAATCCCCAAAGTTATGGCTTTTTATCTACAACTGCATGGGGGGAGATACTGGACTTCCCTCTTACCCAAGAGTCTCACTTATCCAGATAATATTACAGAAAACTTGAGATTAAAAACTTGAAATGTGATCTCGTTTTCTAAAGGTGTCTTTTCAAAACAGAAACACCATCCTAATCATATCTGAGAGTGCAGCTATCAGTTTTAAGAAAATCCTCTGTTTAATTAAGGATTGCAGCTTTAAAGTGATTAACAATATGTTATTATCTCATCTAATTTATGTTCTATTAAGATTGTTTTTCTATTTTCACTCCTGTTCAGATATTCAGCATATTTACTGATGATATTTTCTGATTTCTTTAAGATCAATCTGAGCCATGAAATTCAGTAGTTATAATCAACCACTTAGAAGATCCAGCCAGTGGTTGCACTCCAAAAAAGCACACTGTGGAAATGACATCGTCCTAATGACTTTCTGGTTGGATTCACCCCATGTAAATAGATGTTATTCTCTAACTGTCAGCTGTGCTGTATTAACCTGAGAGCTGAAGGACAAGGTGTGTTCTCGTTGATTCATGAATCAATAGCGCTAATAAAGATTCTCTATACCTGAATCTAGATTTTATTATTCCTAGAAGCTGCCATTGCAAGTGCAATGGGAACAAAATTAATCTGTCTTTTGTGAAGGGATGTCAAATCTGAAGACAGTCCATTTGAGCCATTAGTGACTGTATTGGTGCAATGTGAGCAGGGGTAAAAAAAGTAATAATAAGGATCCTTTTCTCATTATTAATGCTGGTAGTTAAAACCGCATATACAGGAAACAGTTCTGTTGAGTAAGGTAATTCCATTTTTACTCAGATACTTCTCAAAATAAAGGAGCGGGGAAGAACTGTTATTAGTGTATGTAGTTTCTCCCAAAGGACCAAGCAAAGATTGCTTTCCACAGCATGTTTTTCTGTAACTCATCCAGTCTCCCATTAAATGTCCCCATTTTATCTATTTTCTTTATCCAGTTCCATCTCACTGTGGGCGTAATCCGGCCAACTGTCCATGATTTCTAGCAAGAATTGCATTAAGCCTTGATTAATTCAACTTAACTTTACTCCAGCTGGCTTGTGTTCACAAACGGGCAACCTGCTCTGAGTTACACCCTGACTTTCAGACTACTCTTAGGCCAGGCTGGAGCCCAGGGGTTTTTTGGGCTTTCTTGGTGAAAGGCTCAGGCAGGTAGGCAGGTGAGAGCACCTGGGCCTGGGAGCTGTGCAGACCTGGGGGCTCCATTGTTGCACGAGGTGGAGTGCACGAGGTGCAAAGTGGTACAGTCCATTCCCAGTCTCAAGGGTTTGAGCTGTCACGATGGGTAATTCAAGAGTAAATGGATCAAATATATAACTAATTTCTTTTTTTACCCCCTTTAAAAATAGGTCCTGCAGGCCTGTATATGACTTGCTGCATACCTGCAGATAGTGCTTGTGCCTGACTCAGTAACAGCCACAGAGTTTTTCTAAGGAATTCTTACATCCTGAGTCTGTTTCAGAACAGACAGAAGCAGAAGGCTGGACTAAACTGTCTCCAGAGGTCCTCTCCAGCCTCAGCTGTTCTGTCTTTCTGTGAGCAGCCTGAGTGCAAATCAGCATGGCTACCCTGATTTCAGTGGAGCTGGATGCTTCTATACTGGTTGCTGGAAAATAATTATTCCTGGAAAATAATAATACATGAATGAGCTACAAAGTGTTTCTTCCTGGAAGTCATTCCTGGGACAGCGGCTTATAATGTAGTTTTACTGCTCTGTAAGAGTTTTCTCACTGCAACATTTCCATGAATGTTAGTTGAATACCAAGTTTACTTGTGGTAAAATGATTGGTTTATGCTTTGATGCACCATTCATTGTCATTGATGCTTCAACTATTTGCCTTTGTCCTCTGCAATCTTATTTCTAGCCTCTGAAAGTGCTTTCATCTATGAAAACTTAAATAGCATTTAAGAACAAAAACTGCTGTGATAAACTACTACTCTCACTTTGCAGTATTTTATAAGGTGCAGTAGTTCAGTGCTCTCTCCTTTCCCTGTGGCCCTTTCACATCTATTATAAAATCCTTTAAAAAGAAAACTCTGAGGAGCATATGATGTGTCTAAACTTATAAACTCACTCATCCCTTCCATGGTTTCCTCCATTCCATGTGGGCACCTCAGGCACTTAGCTCATAAGCTAATGTGGCAAAGACTGCAGCAGGACACACAGAGAGTGGGTTGTGTTACTGTCTGACTACAGGGTGGCTGCAAATGTCACTCCTGTTGTCTTCCTCGGGCCCTAGAGAGCCACTGGAGTGTTGGTCTGCTGCAGGTGCAGAGAACCCCAAAATCACAGATGATCGTTCAGTGTCCCATAGCACTTCCACAAGAACTACTGGAATTACATATTCTGGTTCATTTTCTGTTTATTAATCTGGTAATTTAGCACTCGATACTGTTTATTCTCACTAACCATTTTTATACTTCTGCAGAACAACTGATTAAGAGACAATTTCCTGGGCCTGTATTGAGCCACCTCATGAGGTGACATTCCAGTGGAAATGGGTGAGAGGATACTGCTAATGAGGATGAGAATGAACATGGAGGAGCTGCTTGAGCAGCGTGAGGGCAAGAAATGATGGGTTCATCATATTGCCATTATTCCTACTGGCTGTACCTGTGACATAGGGAAAAAAAATCCAGACATCTGCTTAGCAGGAGCTGCTCCTCTGGCCCAGGCAGGGTTGTGTTGGAGCCAACTGTTGCTTATCCCCGTGGTCATTATTCACTTGCAATTGAATCCAGAACATTGATGGGTTTCTGGTCGTAGTACAGAGTAAGGATGTGGCAGGACATGCATCAATGTCATAGGCTTATCTGTTAAGGCAGTGTCAGGCTTGTTTACCTGAATTTACCTGGAGGATTTAGACTAAACAGAGAAAATAAGAGAAGAAAAAGGGAATGAGGAGGAGGAAAAAGAGCTGAAAGCAGGAGGGAAAATTTTGAAGTGAAGGTGAGCTGGATAGCAGAAAATAAAGGAAATTACTTTTTGCTTGTTTGTTTGTTTCAGCAGGGTAGGATACAACAGGGTAGGATTCATCTTCAGCAAAACTGCTGAGGATTCAAAGCTCCCATTTCCTGTTTTGTAATTTGTCCCTAAAAGCCAACCCTTCCTTGGGTTACTTATTGCTTGTCCTTCCCAACCTTCATGCCTTCAGCTGTTCACATAGTTTCTGTTGTTTGCTGGAGTCCCACTTGCATCTTTCAGGAAACTTGTCACTTGGCCAGAATTTTATTGAGAAAACAAACCAGCCTGGGCTAACAGAGGAGAATGCTAGTACTCATTTTCAGCCTTCTCAGGCCTTCAGATGGACATTTATGAGGCTTGGATTTTAGTTTGGATGTAGCTTTAAAGTTCCTCAACATCTAAAAGTGTTTGGGTTTGAAATCCTTATGCTCATCCTCAAATCTGTCTCTCAAAAGCTTGATGATGATTTTGCTTAAGGTGAGGCACTCTAAGTGTGCAGCAGCATTAACTCTGTCATTGCAGCTCAGCATTTCTGCTCATTAGGCTCCTGTTAAATATAGAAGCAGCAAAGGTCCATGTTGATTTACCTTTTCTGCCCATTCTCATCTATGAGAATATCTTAACAACTCCAGATAAACAGAGCACACTGTGATAACAGCTGCTCCAGAGAGAGAACAGTTTCTCTGCTTAAGAGAAGCAGACAAATGCTACTGTGTGGTTTTTTTTCTTTAGGTTTTTTGTTTGTTTGTTTGTTTTTTGTGGGGTTTTTTGTGGGGTGTTTTGGTTTGGTGGTTTTTTTTGTTTGTTTGTTTGTTTGTTTTAAAGCAATTACATCTGCCTGGAGCTCTGTGAAAGCAGTGCACCTTGGAAGCAAAGCTGTGTAACAAGAACCAAAATGTCAGCAAAGTACTGCTTTTCCCTCCCTTATCCTAACCACAATTAACAAAATAATTTTAGAATGAGGAGCAAACTTTGTGATCTTGCCTGTTGGGTAGTTCCACTGGCATTAGCAGGACCTACTTCACTTTTGGATAGCTGATTTGAATAATGACAGAACCTGACCAGAAATTTTAATCAAATTCAGTGGGATGTTTAGCGATGTTGGCTGCACATTTGGTGAACAGTACAAAAAGTGACTCTGTTTGTGATTTCCAACACAACCATGTTTGTCATCTCTGAAAATTAAGACAGTGATATGTGAGTTATAGTTTTAAGAGAGAAAAATGACTACAAAACTGGTACGATTGTCATGGGGAAGGTTTTAGGTGAAGGAAGTATTAGATAGTCATGTCTGTACTGAGAAAAGATGAGACAGGCATAAAACAGGTGTGTGACCCCATGGAAGCAGAGTAGTGTGGTACAAAACTGACTGGGTGACTTGGTGGCTCACTGTGTAAATAATGTTCAAAGGACCCATGTCATTAGGGATTCTCATTTTTTCCTGGTCCATATTACATTTTTTTTTCCCAAGGTAACTGGATCTTGACTTAAAAGCAGAGTTGATTGTGAGGTGCAGAGAGCCTGAAGTCTCGGGGGGTGAGTGTTGCTTCCACATGGTGGGAGCAGAGCCATGAGACCCTCGCCAAGGGTTGTAAATCAAAGAACAGCATTTAAATCTCTGCACTGTTAAATCTCAGCATCCCTTCAAAGAATGGGCAGCACGTCATGGTTAATGCAGCACAGCCTGAGATCACCCTGCTTTGAATTATCAGTTTATTTTCCCAGTGGTGGGAGTTGTTGTTTAAACCAATACAGATTCTGAGTCATTAATACCACAGACTTCACTGAAAAAACAGCCTCTAAGAAGGTATTAGTTATGTGTTTTCAACTAAGTGTTGAAGTCCAATTTGTGGTGTTTTTTTGTTTGTTTTTTTTTTTGTTTGTTTGTTTTGTTTTTTTGGGGTTTTTTGTTTGTTTGTTTGTGGTTTTTTGGGGTTTTGTTTTTTGTTTTTTGTTTTTTTTTTGTTTGTTTGTTTGTTTTTTTCCCAGAATTATTTAAAATACTTTTTATTTGATTTAACAAAACTGTATTTTTTTTCCCCCAGTGAAAGGCTAAACTGGAAGAATTTGGTTTTGTGTCAATTGAATGTTAAAAATTCCAGTATAAAAGGCTGTAAAAGTGTTATGATGGAAAAAAATTATGTGTAGGTAAACAAGATCTTGGTAAACCCTTGCAAAAATATTGAGTCAGTTTTCCCTTCTCACAGTTTTCATTTCTCCATTCATTCAAGGGCCTTTTAAAAATTATTATCTGCAATGATAATTTGTATTCTGATTTGGCCTCTGAATTCAGTTACTCAGGTTGAAATTGCCTCATAGGTTTGTGTATATATACAGACAGATGTATGAAAAAAATCTGCCAACTGCTTGTTTCACATATTGTTCAATGTATCATTTGCAGGATTTGATGTTGTTGTGGTGGTTACTACAAACAGGTATTTTATGATTTTGAGTGAAGTTTCAAAGAATTGGCTTTTATTGCTTTGTGCAATTCTGCAATCAGTATTTTCCTAATTTTCACTGCTTCTTGATATGTGAATCTTTCCTTTTAAGAGAAAACATCATTGATGTAAATTAATTTACATTCTCATCAGTAAAATTTATAGATGTCAGATTTTACAAATTCAGTTCTGCTTAACTTGATTTGAATTTGGAGGACAAAATTAACATGAAGATTGTCAAGGTAATGTTTGACTGCAATATGCTTTCAGTGTTTCAAAAGACAAATGTAAATAAATTGACCTGAAGCGGTGGTGAAAAAGACCTTTAACTGACCTGTTTCAACAGCTTGGGTACCCCAAAAACCTTGACTGTCTTAGGGGTAAATGCTGTGTCAGACTTTAGGTTTATACAGCACAGGAATTTAACACAGGATCAAATTTATCTTGCTGTATTTCCATAATTAGATTTTTGTTTGTTGCCATAGCAAGAACAAACTGACAAATCATGCAGACAAATCTTGACAAATATTTTAAATACAATACTTCTAAAAATGCATGGCTTTGTTTTAACTCACACTGTATAAATATAAAAGTCATTACTAGAACTTTCTGCCTGTATATAGGCCAACTGGGTCTACAGAGTTGCTTGGAATTTATACACACAATGATATGTGTATAATGTGTATAAATGCTGTTGGAATATGCTGCTGCTGCCACTCCTTCAGCTTCTGAGTGCTTATGCAAATAATTTTTGAAAATTGCCATTTCAAACATGAGCAAACCAACACCTTTTGTGTTGCTACAAATGTCAGTGCCTCCTAATACAGAAAATGAGAGAACTGTCAGTATGAGGGAGATTTAAGAAGATAGTTTTGTTTTTAAGCTGCTGGAAGGACACCAAATACATATTCAGCCATTCTTGTCCCTAGAAGAGGCAGATACGCAGTGCAGGTGAATTTGATCTCAGTCTGCATCTCCTCAGCATCACTGGAAACCAGTTCCACGTGTCTGTCTGCTCCTCGTAGTCCTCAGCCTCTGTGCTGGTGACAAATCTGGTTGGTGCCAGCCTTACTGCTGCTGAGGCAGATTTCATACAGGGAGCTTCCAATGACCAGCTGAGTTAAGCACATTGGTGGAGCAAGTATGGGAAATCTGCTGGAGAACTGGCATCCAAGAGGAGCCTGACCCTCCCTGCTTTGCTGGGTGGACACAGACTGAGTTGTTGTCCATGTATTGCAGTATTGTAAATGTCAGGGTTTCCAGAGACTTACGTGGCTCTTTGGATGCACACACACAGCTGCTGAACAGAGAATCCACAGAATAAGATATCCCTTGTTTTTTCCTTTCAGAAGATCTGTGCCAGCCATACCTTTTATAGTCTCTGCCTGACAGTATAAAGGAGTACTTTCTTTGATACAAAATTTGGTCTACCTGCTCAGTTCTTTTCTATTATTTCATGATTTATTATATCTTATTATCATAATATTATTCATCATATTACATTATGCTTATTTTTATTACAATACTGTATTAAATTATGGTAAAAAACAGTGGTGTAAATATCACAGATGTATCTAGATGCTTCCAGACAATGACATTACTGTCATCCTATCCTCTCCAGGAAATACAAACAAAAAATTGCCTTTCTTGAAGATTTTATCAAAATTGAAAAATTTCTTAAGGCAGCTTAAGCAGTGCAGAAGGAAATCGCTGGAAAGAAACTGGTCATTGTTCTACTGTTGGTGAATTTGTTCACTTGAGACTTGTTTGTTTTGCTTGGTTTGAGATATTTTTTCACACATATTCTCCTTCAAAACATGGAGTTCAAAGACAACATAAAAAAAAAAATTCTTACAGAGGATTTTTTTCCCATTATAAATAGAAAAAACGCCTGGAAAAGAATGCTTTTAATTGTGCAGTGGCCTTTTGACAACCTTTTTTATTAAATAATGCGTTTCTAGGAACAGTATAAGCACATAATGAAGAATTAGTTGCACTTCTTATTAATGGACTTTTTAGCTTAGAAATATTAAAGTAGAACTCTACTGACTTATGTTACCATAAGGTGATGCGATCTTTTTAAATCCTTGCTTAATGTCATTGATTTGGTCTGTGGCTTCACCACAGAAGGGAAATTAATTCATTTTGAGGTGGTGGAGAATTGATAATGCTTTGAAAAAATTGTAGCACCATGATTACAGAAGTGAAGATTCTGCAACAAATCTACAGATCTAGAAGAAAGAATTTTAATCAACACAAGCTGGCCAGACTCAATCTCAGAGCAAGACATCCTCTACTCTGCCAAGGTATAATGGTGTAAACTTTCTGAAAGGACTCAGATTGTTTGTCATTGTTTGTGAAGTACTGCTTTACTTCACCATTACAGGTATGTGACATACAATATAAGTTTCAGAATTCCTAAACTCTGCAGATGTTGCTGAAGTACCGTAGATTTAGAAGAGTTCTGATTTGTTGATTTCTCATGTGTTAAAAACTAAGCATTTGAAAAAGAGTTTTGAAGAATCAGGGCATAATTTTCCTTAATACTAAAATTGATGTATAGGGGACTAGTTAGTGAAAAAAATCAACTTATCTTGGGTAAAGGTGGCAGAACACTGCCTAATAAATAGAATTTTGGAAAAGACACTCATTTTTTTATAGCCTGTTCCTTTGATAATCTGAGATTGTTTCTTATAATGTTGACTGCTCTATATTTAGCACTGTGTTTAATTTAGTTGTGAATGACTCAAACTGTGGTGCTTCTACCACTTCCCCAGTCTGTACCATGAATCTGAATGTGCATGTGTTTGCTTGGTATTGCTCAATAAAACAAATGACAATAAATCTGAAAAAGACATCAGAAAATTACTTATTCTTAATACACACGATTGCTTATTTCACTGTTATGTTTAAGTATATAATGACTTCCTCCAAAGGAAACTGACACAGATTGTATTTGATTAATGAACACCATTATTTGCTGTTGGTCTGAAGAATATATCTTTATCTAAATATTTTTTTCCAGAATGGGCACTTTTAAAATTAGATCAAGTACTTCTGTATTATATCTATTTCTACTCCTAGACAAATCACCCTTTTATTCAATTAACACTACTATTCCAAGCTTTACTGAGTAATTTCCCAATAATATATAGAACTGTTTCACTGGCTGCAGCAATCAACTTCTGCAAGAAAATCAGCTGAATAGAAAAGAAAGAAAGTATAAATGTGTTGACAATAATATGAGGCCTAAAATGAATGTGTACATTTTTGTTAGATGAATCCTTAGATGTACTTGGATTGTGTTTTTCTAATGAGTACCTCTGGGTATTGGTCAAATTCGTCATGTCTTAATTGTTGGTATCATGAGAATGAAGTTGCTCTTCCTATTTTTATTTTCCTTTTTTCATGCATTTACAGTTCAGCAGTCTAAGCTTAGAAGAAAAATAAACATGAATTAATTTTGCCAAGTGATTCTAAAACTCATTTTAATGAGTCCCCTACATTCTACAGTTAACCTTGATTGCATTTCATAATTTAGTTTTTCTTGCCTTGTATAATGAGAAATACTCCCTACTAATAATGTTAGTAAATCAGAAGAATAAATTGATGCATCTTTCTTCATTAGCCATACAGTTTATTTTTCCAAGCTCCTTTGATCAAAAGCCTTGATATGTCAGTTTTGTTAAATTTTGCCATCTACCTGTATGTGTAACTGATTACATTTCTTGATTTAAGGATTAAGGAGTCAATGAAAAAGTTAGCTGAGCTGGAAGACAAAGTCAGTCTTAGAAAATGTTCATCTGTGAATTTCATTACATCAGATTCTGTGTACTCTATCTGACTATTAATACTTAATGCTTGATGCATAATGGATTCTGAATTGTGAACAAAAAAACCTGTCTCGGTTTATATAAATACAAAGATCTTAAAGCTCCTGTAGATAGAAAATAGCTTCTCAGAGATAAATTGATTCCCAAGCAGGGATGTATTTTTTCCCACTTATGTCCTACCTGTTTTAATACCTTATCGAGCTTTACATTTACAAATTCTACCCATGGAGAATACATTAAAATTCCTCATCTTGGTCCCTGAGAAACCAATAGAAATTTTAGTCTCAGTTTTGAGAGGAACTGTGTTAAGTTCATAGTAATAGATCAAGTTTTTAAACATGTTTTTTTCTGTAGATTTTTGTTCTTTGTATCTGACTCTAAAGGTAAGAAATCCTGATCAAGGGCTAGAGGCTCCTGCAAAAGCAGTTGACACTACAAGATGTCCTTGTCCAGTACTTGATGGGACAGTGTGATCTGTGTGGTGTGAGTTGAGGCAGGAGAATTGTTTTCAGTCTCCTCCAGTGATCAGATCTACCCCCCAGTGTCACACAAAAACCACTGGACACAGCTGGTGCAGACAGTGGTGTTGGGTTTGCCATTCCAAAGTCTTGCAGCTGAAAGGTGCCAAGGTTCTTGTGTTTAACTGGCACGTGAGCCTTAAGGGGAAACAGCTGCATCTCAAACCAAATGGGATTACAACAGAACCGTTGCTTTCTCAGCATGTATTCCATTAAATGGAATTTGGGGCAAAGTTTGTTGTTTGTTACTTTGCGGTTTGAATCTTCTTTGAGTATTGTCTAACATGTCCACCTCCATTCTCTTTTGCATTCTTGGGACAATCCAGTTTGCTTATCAAGTTCTCTTTCTTTCTCTTTTCTCTTTCCCCCCCTCTTTTTCCCTTTCATCCAGATGGAGTGCCATTTGCTTGGTGGGTTGGCCGTGCCAATGAAAAGCATCTTTACTGGGGAGGATCTATTCCGGGTATTCAACAGTGTGCATGTGGATTGGAAGAAAGTTGCCTGGATATGAGATATTTTTGCAACTGTGATGCAGATAGAGAAGAATGGTAATAATTTTAATGTGTACAGAAGTGTCTCTGTGAAGAGCTGGGAATAGGAAGTAAGGCAAAAAGGCTTAAATCTTTTGTAATTCATGGTTCAGGAAGCATGAATGGCTTGAGTCTAATTTGATAAGAATGAAAATGAAACTAGAATTTGGACTTATGATTTAATCTTAAATTTCTTTTTTGAACCAAAGACATCTGGCTGAAGCAGGTTGCTGGAATGGGTGGTCTTGAAAAAAAATCTTTTTTGTTGAATGCCAAATCCAGTCATTTTGTTTGCTTAAAAGTTTTGATTCAACTGGACCATTGCATGAATAAAGGCCCTATGAGCTTGTTTCATAGGTGCACATCAGAGCAGAAAATTGAGGTCTAGACAACAAAATTCAGATAAAGCTAAACAAGAAGTATGTACTACTTAACAGTCTTGTATTTTTCTTATGAAACAGTATAATGTGCCTTAACTTTCTTTTACGTTGGATCTCAAGCATTTTAGGTCAATAGAAAGAACTGTTTGGCTTCTGTAGACTTTGGTTCAGTCTCCATAGAAAGTTTTAGAGTCACAGCATGAAAATTCAAAGCTTTCCTTGGGTTCTGACCTTTCTGTGCTCTGATGCTGCTAGAGTTTGGGAAGGCCACCTCACAATCTTCTGTCATTCTCTTCACTTTCAGGGACACTCCAGCCACCAAGAGCTAGTTGGTTAACTTTCCAAATGTGTTTGAGGGGACTGAAATGCCATTTAAGTGTTGTTGGAAGTACAGTTTAAATCACTGAACATACATGTGAAAATTCTGCTCACATACTCTCCCTTCTAGACCACTCACTGATAGGATCTGCTGTCCTGTGTCTGAAAAACAGATATTTTAACCTCAAGTAGTTGAGAAATTATGAATAATGGAACTAGACAAGAAATGTCTTGCTGTCATCGGCTTCTGTGTTTGAAACAGTGAATTAGCCCTGTGAAACCTTGACTTTAAATGAGTAGAAAGGGATCTTAAAACATTAAAAAAAAAAAAATGAGAAGTTACTTGTCACTGTAAGTGTTGGCCTGTTTTGGTTGCTTGATTTCTAGACAGTGTGATTATTTGCTTGGACCCCTTATATCCCTGGGGTCACTATTCACTTTCAAAAATTATAGCTGTAAGGGGATTTCTTCAGGAAGATGTTTATGTAAATATTAGCTTATGAACGTGATTTGTGTTGAATAGCCTGGCTGTGCATGTTAATCTGTCTTTTCTTCAATGTTTGGTTATCAGATGTGCTTTTGATGAGGTTTCCACATGAGCATCACGAGCATCTGTTTTTGCTGGTGCTTGGCTCTTTTCATAATCCACATTCCATTTTTCACTGCTTAAGCAGAGCAGGGTGTTATGCTGGCAGACACTGGGGTTGCAGTCCTAGACTGCAGGGCACTGCACCACTGTCGTACAAACCAGTGCAATGTGAAAGCTAAATGCAGCTTTGTAATATTTCAGCTGAGTCTCCTCAGGAAATAAGAGAAGGTATGCTGTGAGTGCTTATCTCCATTTTCCCCCACACACCCCCAATGATTTTGAACAGGCAGACATGTTTCAAATATCTTGGACAGAGAGGGAGAAGTCTCAAGAGTATTACAAATTACACATTCTATGAAAATTCATGCTAGGTTGAAGGGGAAAAGCCAATTAAAGCCCACAAGAAGGAAGTTAAGGAAGCGTACACTTTTATTAGATTTTGGAAAACCCTCATGGGAGAAGAATGTTGGAAATCATGCATCATTAGCTTTGCAGCTCAGAGAGCTACTTGTTTCTCCTAATTTCATGATAATAACAGAATATGTTTACAAGTTACCTCCACTAAACTGCCTACTGTTCGTTGGTTTGGGGATTCAGTTGCTTAGGTTTTTAATCCATGAGAAAATTTTACTTTCACAGCATTCTAAAGTGAAGGTTGGCTTTATAAAAGCAGAAAAACCCCCTGACCTTTATGAAGAGTTTCTAAACACAAGAAATTTCATGCCTCTTGAAGATTGCTTTTGTGTTTCCCTGCTAGAACACTGACCCCCTGATATATAACGAGCATTCGAATCTGAAACCTGCTGAGATCTGAACTGTGACTTTAACCTGCTATACATTATAGTGGAAGGAGCAAGACAGCAGTAGATGCATTTATTTGCCTCAGCATGAAATAAAATGGGTGCTGCAGAGTGGAAAACCAGAAAATCATTTTTGCTCCTTTTAGATAAATCATGCTGCTCCAAGGTAGGAACTCTCCAGAATAGCTGAAGCATCCTCCTGAAGAGGAGACAGTCCTAGGGTTTTGCTTTAATTTGTTTTCCCTAGACTAAATCTTGTGTGCAGAAGAAGGTACTAATTTCTCAGAGAAGCATAAGAAATGATAAACAATGGAAAGCAGACCTGACAAAGTTCTGTGCCAGGTGTTTGGCAGCACACATTCTGCACTTCTAGGCATGCTGACTTTTAAATGATATCTGAGCAGACACCTGAGCCAGCTGTTATTTTTGGGCTCTTACTTGACATCAAGTTAGTCCCCCTGGCCAGATGAATACGGGTCTATAATTAGACATTCTAGATGGAGAAGACTTTTGTATTTTCCACCTTTGTTTTTGTTAAAGCATTGTTTTGATAAGTATCTTTTTGCATATGGCTCATCATGCTTCCAAACTCACAGTAGGATGACAGTGAAATCTGTCACTTCAGAATAGTGGAGCACCTTCATGGTATTTTCTGGAGAGTGGGAGATCTCTGATGAGGAACTAGAGGCACCTGCAACTGCACCATTTTTGTTGATCCAAGCAAGGGATCTGAAAGGGTGTAAGATGTGTCTTGGCTACATGCTGCCAGAAAAAGAAAAAAGATTTCTGACTGCTGAAAGCACTTGCTAGTGGGTGGGGACATTCATAAAATCCAGTGGCTTCAAGCTGCAGCTAAACCTAGTTCAGAAATGTTCATTCTTTCTCTCTGTCTTTCTTTTTCTTCCCCCACACTGACAATAGTTAAACATTGAGACAATTATATATAGATGAGACATATTAATGATTTTCATTCAAAGTATATACCCTGTTTCAAACAAAAATGAACTCTTATTGTGGAAATGTGTTAAACTGGCCTACAGAATAAAGCATTACTGAAATACTGACAGAATAGTATTATCATGAGATCTTTTGGATCTTCAGATACCTCTCCCAGGTTGTCTTTAATCTCAAGCAAAATTCTCTTGCCTTGGCAGTTAAGGTCATGCTGCTCACCAAACCTTGCATTTAAATGGGAGGAAACCTTTCATGCTGAGGTGAGGCACATGACTGTCCTGAAGTCCTTTTTCTACTTCAGTCTCTCTGAATCCATTTTCCACTTCAAATACAAACCCTCGACCAAAGCCAGTCATCAAACCAAACCATGTTGACAGTATTTACCTGGAAAACTTGTGAATTTGGAGAATTTTGCAGCTTTTTATTTTGTACAGAAAGAGAGATGTTTTTGGAACTCATTTAGTACAAGAAGCTCAGGCATCTTATCAAAGTGTGGTGGATGGTCTTAATTCAAACAGTTATCTGATTTGCCATCTTTTATTTCTATTCTGCAGTCTTAGTACTCAAACTGGAGGAGTATCCTCCTTTTTTGTCTTCCAGAACAATCCTCTTCACTGGGGAACTAAATCTTTGAGTCTTGCCACTTCCAAAGTAACATGCGTGGCTTTGGGGCACTAGAAGAATAAGGAAAACCGCAGGACATGATAAGAAGGGGAACAAAATAGAGGATGAATATTACTATTGTCAGACCCACCTTGTCTCCCTTGTCATTATAGAGGTATAATGACTATACTGAGCTTTGTTTGAGGGGGAGCAAAGCCAAATGGAAGGGAATTAAGCCCTGCTTGGATGAGCTATATTTGTGCTAAGCTGTGCCAGAGCCAGGATGATAAAACTGGAAGGGTTGAGGAGAGCAGGGCAGTGAAACCCTGATGAGCCCAGATTTGACAGGTTTTGTTTGCTGGACCACTATCCCACACTGAATCCGTTCCCTGAGAAGCAGTGCAGGCCACTCCAGAGAGCCCTCAAGCTCATAAATAACCCCTGCCAGAGGTGACCCTGCACAGAATTGTCTTGGATATCTGCCGTCATGACTACATTTGTCAACAACCAGGAAGAGCCGCCTGGAGAGAGCTGACTGTAGCAGGTCCCTGAGGTGTCAAGAATCAGTTCATTACTCTAATTAACAAACTCTGTATCTCTAATTCAGCCAAATATAGGCAGTGCATCTTGCCTTCAGCTGTTAGGTATGTCCCCTTGTGCTGGTGCTTTTTAGTGTATTGTAACTGTACATTATTTTACCCAGTAAGGCATTTTATTGATATGGCTCATGGGCAAGATAGCCATTAAAATGCATTCCTTTGGATTATTAATGATACGTCCTGCACAGGCCTCAAAACTTTTCCTGATGGAATCCTGTGTCACAGGCCCATTCCTTGTGAGCTTCCTTGCCATCTGCTGATGATAGTATTATTTTCCCCAAATGTATGGTATTCCTGAAAATCTGTACTGAATATCTGAGCTACTGAGGCTCAGATCCCGCCAGAGTTTCCATTAATGTGCAAGAGAAAAACATACCAACAGGGGATCATATGAGAATAAATTATATATAATGGCACCACTGTTCTACCATCTGTTACAAAAAATATGGAAATGGCTACCTAGAGATTAGCAATTTATGATGGCTCACACTGTTAGAACACCATCGAGCAAGGGTTTGTTGAGCCCACTTTTAGTAGTAGCCAGGAGAAGAAAAATAGTTTCATAATGTTACCATCCAAATAGTTATTTGTCATTTACATGTGAGACTGCCTTTACTATACCTTGAAGTATTCAGCTGCTGCACTATCACCTTTAGTAGCAAATTATTTTTCTCCTTTTTTAAATTGGTCCATACACAGAGCATTCATCTGATGTGTGACTTGCTTCATACCTTATTGAAGAAATCCTTTGGGTAGATGTAGGCATTAATTTTTAGACATGGATAAACAAATGACATCCAACTGTATTTAATACCCATAAACAAAAATTTTTCAGTGATTTAATTTAAAAGGCTTTATTGGATTTGTTTGATTTGGGTTTTGCTTGTGGAAAGGACAAATTGACACTATCCTCTATGTAAAGAGCTCAGAGAAACATCTGTTGGGGGTTGTTTCCAGCCTCAAAATATTCAGATTTTCATCTGATTTTGTGCCAAATTAAGTGCCAAGTCAGGTAAGCAGGAGGTCGACTTCTGAAGTTTATTAATGTATTCATACCATTTTATGTGAGCAGAGGACTCTTTTCAAGAAGGTGATAAAACCTTCCTTGATTTTTGTGAAATCAGGACTTAACTTCCAAGGGGTGTGCTTCGTAGAGGGTGCCATGTGAAACCCACTAAGGAGAAATAAAGTAGTGGGCTTGGCTAACCTGAGAAGCAGCTGTGGAAAAGCAAATATAATCTGGTTTCAAGTGTGTGAAGTGCTAAATTAAAATACATGTAAGTAAAAAGGAGCTTTGGGAACAAATACAAAAATAATTAATATAACAAGGTTTTACTTTTGTTTTAAAGACAAAATCATGTATTTGCACATCAGAATGCAGATGCTTTTTATTAGAAAATAGCAATTTTATTTGAAACGTGTAGTACATGAAAAGCGATCCCCAAACCCCCTTCAGGCAAAATTTCAAATATTTTGTCCAAACCCTGGTATGTTTGTATTTTGCAGTGCCACAGCAGTGCCTCCAGGAAGTCATTGTACAGGTACACGAAGCTGTTCTGTTCCTCTCTCAAGGATAATACATTGTATTTGAGAGGCTGCCATGGTGTAGCACATAGAGAAGAGGAATCACAGTACTTTGTAAGAAATGGAGTCTGAAATAAGTTCAATTTAAGGGATACCAGGAATTTGAAACAGTCACAGTGTCTTCCACTGTCTTTTCAGCTTTTCTTAGTTACAATTGCTTAGTGTTGATTTTTCACCAAAAGCTTGATTTCCTACTATGAAATAATAATATTTAACTGCAATAATAGATATGTTGTTCCTCACACTGACATGTTCTCTGAAAGAATGTTTTTCTGATAAGTTTTATTTCAGTGTCTGCTTGTGTGAAAATACATATCATTATATGAGGGGTTTTTTTTTCCATGTGTGAGAGAATAAAATGAATAAAGTGTGCTATTTGAGTTTGAAGTGAAGCTTGATTGAGTTTTCAAGGCATTAACAAAGAAGTAAAGATTTTTATTAATTCTAGAATATTTCTCTCACACTTGAGCTATGCTACTAAAGTTCACTGTGACACTGGCATATAAGTAGTAAAAATTCAGTCATAAATTTTGATATAAAAGAACTTCATGCGATACAGCAGAATATCTAATAAGCAATGCAGTTTTCAGAGATGTGGAATAGATATCTTTAAAATGTCACCATTTCATGGTTTTTTGTAGATATTTTGAGTGCTAGCTGTAGAAAGATACTGATTTTTATTTTAATGCTGATCATAGCTAGTAAAATGACTGCACTATTTTTAAAATTTAAATACATTTACAGGAAACCCCCCCTTAATATTTCGCAATTTTTGAAAAATTTTATTTTAGAAAAGAAAACACCAGCTTAGTTACACATGTGTATATTGAATATTTTATGTCCCATTATTATGCATCTTTCTGCTTTTTTTTTTTTTATTCATTCTGCCTAGTCTTCTTCCTCCCAGACACTGGAATACCCTATTTAATTATCTTCCTAAGAAATACTCAAATAATTTAGCTTTTGTCACAGCAGGTTCATAATCTGTTAAGAGTATTTACACTAACTTTCAAATATTGATATGAGTGTGATACTGAGAGTCTGCCCTGAAGAGATTTGGAGACCATGTACCTTTGATTCATACATGATCGTTTTCCTCCTGAGTCTGTACTGAAGGCCTCACTCTGCCTCATGCCTGGGAATTTCATCTTGCTGCACTTTGTAATTATTTGCATGTCAGACACCCACTGGAGCAAGAAGAAAATGTTAGCTTCAGAGAGGGTACCTCTCCTTTTCCCCTTGGCATTATGAGACAATTAACTATGCTGCATGCAAATTATAAGCAATGAAAAATAAATGGAATGGATGCAGCCTTTATGAAAAAGATCAAAATACTCCTATTTTTGTCTAACATTAATCAGAGTAGAGCACTTACCCAAGCAAACATTCGAGGTTGTGTGTCAGAGCACAGCTGCAGTGTTTGTCCTGATTATTATCTCTTTGCTAGAAGTCTGTGTCCATTCCCAGGTCTGGAACTACACCGAGAGGTACATTTATGGAAGTTGGCATTATAAGCAGGATATGGGCAGGTCTGGGATCCTGCCTGGAATATCATACTCTGGCAATGTTATCACTCAAATAGTGATACCTGTTTCCTGAGGCGTTGTGTCACACCTGCCTGGAAGAGCAGTGGGTATAAATTTGGGCATTTTCGATGTGTTGCCATCCCCATATGCAGGATGTAGTCTTTCACCTATGAGCAGACAGGTGAGTTAAGTTCAGACCCTGCTGGGCTGTGCAGAGGTAGAGTTTATCCAAAACTATTGAGATTTGGTTCCATGCAGGGTGCTCTGCCAGGCTTTTGGGCCCAGATATACAGCAAACCTTAACCTTGAGCAAAGGAGAAGGAAAACCACGTCACTGTGGAGATGAGATTCAGGAGCGCTCACCTCTCTATTATCAATGGATAGAGAGAGATCTCAGAAGGGCAGTTCTGCTCTGGTAAGGTCAGGGCTGGTGCCTGAGAGACTCAGCTGGGTTAATGAAATGCAGTGGGATGAATGCACATCTGTGTATCTTGGCAGAGCCAAAGCCACTCGGTCAGCTTAAGAACCTGCCACAAAACATCACGCTGCATTTTGAGGACAACTTTTTGTCCAGCTGACTCAGAATAAAAATAAATAAGTTATACTTTAAGATTCAATCCTTCTTTTCCTTTCTAGCAGCCACGTGTACATTAGTAGCAGCTGAAGAACAAGCCCAGCTAAACAAACATGAGGAGTTTGACAATGCAGTAAATCCACCTTGAGTATTTCAGCTGGTGAACCACAATGTCCCCTGGCGTGCAATGCCGAGGATCGATTTGGTCCGAGCTCACTCTGCCCATTCAGCTGTTTTTGCAGTGTGCAGGGTCAGTCGTGTCCCAGCCATCTTGAAGCTGGATCAGTAACTGTCTGGCTTCCCCTTGCTAACAGTGTGCTGGATCAGGCATTGCCTGTCCTCTTCCTGCTCTGGTAAAGCATAAAGCCAGCATAAAACACTCTTACCTGTCTCCAGCTAACTTTGCAGAAATGCAGACTTGGACTTAGACCTCATCCACAGCAAATATATCCTGCTGAGGAAACCCAGTAGAACCCAGTTTACATTAATGCCCATTAGCATGACAGTGTTCTTCCTTGGCTTCACAATTGTTCTGTGCAGCTGAAGCAAATTTACAGCCCATCCCAGCCAGTATCTGGTATCCAAATGGTGTCTTCAGTGGTCAGTATTGCATATGAACATAGAGCATACATGGGAACGTATTTGTCTTAAACAGTGTGTACTTGTCGTAATTCTTCTAGGTAATTCTGCAAAAGATCTTTCAGTAAGCATCTTTTTGATATTATCTTGCATGAGGAATGCTGGGGGGGTTGTCTGTGATTAATCTGTCTCTTTCTGTTTGTGTATTAAAATCCAGGACAAATGATACCGGCTTCCTTGCTTTCAAAGACCATTTACCTGTAAGTCAGATTGTGATCACTGACACAAACAGATCAAATTCTGAGGCTGCTTGGAAAATCGGCCCTTTGCGTTGCTATGGCGACAGTGAGTACTAGCTCTTCTCCATTTCCATAGGTACAGAATGTTCCTTTTTTGTTGCTGTTGTTGTTGTCTTTTTTTATTAAAAAAAACTATATCTCTGATAGAAGGTGGCTTTCCAGATGCAGCTTGCAGCTGCTGTCCTGTGCCAATTAACTATAGAGAAGGGGGTTGTGTTTGCAGGGCAGTTCTGGAATGCTGCTTCCTTCAACACAGAGGCCTCCTACCTGCACTTCCCCACGCTCCACGCCGAGGTCAGTGCGGACATCTCCTTCTTCTTCAAAACTACCGCCGTGTCCGGGGTATTCTTGGAAAACCTAGGGATTAAAGACTTCATACGAATTGAAATAAGCTGTAAGTTCCACTGCTCAGAAATCTTGGTGTTTTTGCCCAGTTTGGCACGTGCAGAGAACTGGGAAGGACATATTTTCTGCTATCTTTAGATGATTGGAGGTGCCTGGAAATAATAAGATAGAGACATAAAGGCTCTTTTATCGAGACTTACCTACCTGTCAGTTTCCCTGTATAGACTTGATTGTTACACTTAATCTTGTTATGGTTAGATTCATCTTTCTTAAACAAACGTAGTATGAATTTATTTATGATAAGTGTTATGATACTTATTTTTTTGCTCTTTAAATAAAAAACTACTGGTTAGATGTACTTATAGGCTGTTTTTGTTGAAAGTTGAAAAATTTAACGTAACCATTCTGATGGTTACTTTTATTTCCATGTCAGTAACATACCCAGTCTGATGCAGCCATAGTATTTCAGAGGAACTCAGTGTGTATGGTACAGCTATGAAATGGGAGTTTAGGAAGGACAGGACACTAATGCAAGATAAGTTAGTCACAGTTGTAATGGATCTTGAACACTTCAAAATCTGTTAAGTGAGTGCAGTGCAACTGCTACTCAGTGTATAAGGAAAATACCAGGGAATTTAATTAGTGAGATTTTGCTTCTCTCCTGTACTGATGACTTCAAATATTTATTAGTGACAAAAGAGTACAGCAGCTTTGACATGAAATATGACATGTGTATTCCAAATTCTGTCAAGCTTAGGGAAAACAAACTGAGTGCTATGCATTTGATAATATGCTTATAATAACCCCAAAATAAAATTTAATAAAACAGGGCCCCAAGGCCCTTCGATTCATTAAACCAGTGGTAAATGTCATGGTGGATTATCGCAAGGTAATGAGGTGTGATTTACTGTTAATTGCACATCAAGGTCCAATTTGGTTGTACTTCAGGGTAGTGAATTTTATTCTCAGGGATACAGAAGTAAAAATGGCATCAAATATAACAAATAGTGTAAACTAAGAGGACTGTTCAATGAAACCTTCTGGGTTTGTGTTACATCTGTACTCCTAGAGAAATGAGTTATTTTAAAGTTTGGGAAAAAATCTTTTAGACTTAGGCTTCTCATCAGTAGTTTGTTGTTGTGCTTCTTGCTGCCAGATGAAATTTGCAGCCTAAAGGCCTTGTATCAAGGAAGCTCCATGGAGCAGCTGCTTCAAAAGGAAACAACTTTTTGGCAGATGCAGGGGCTCAGAATAGATCTTTGTCTATCCCTACGGAGCATTTCCTATCTTAGCTGTCTAAGAACCAGCTTCCAAAACCAGTCCAATTATTTGGCTTGAAATAACAAGGGTTTTACAAATTTTCAGTCCACAACCTTCTGATTTTGTGATGTGTGACCCTGATTCTTGGTCTTTGTGGTGCATTTAGCATTCTAGGAAGAGCAAAATAATCAGTAGCAAGAATGTTAAAAAGTTCTAGCCCCTTTTGGGCTTCTAGCAGAGCAAGGTGGACTCATTTATATGGCTTTTGTTTTTCAGCTATTGTCCTGTTTCTTGGAGCCTTGTTATTTCTAGATGTGTGTTACATATACAGCTTTAGTTTAGGATCACTTATTAAGTAGTTTCACTCATCTATTTTTTGTGCATCTTGGGTCAGATTTACAAATGCATTTACAAACAAATGCTTGTAGGATTTTCTCGTACCACATGCAGCCAAGTTATGTAAAGGTCAATTACCCGCATTTTGAAAGATCTAGTTGGAAAAATCTTCATCCATTCTCCCATGTTAGCATTATTTGTCCAAAATCTTTTGGGACCATTGTGTGACTTTTGTGCAGCATTTGGCACTCTTACTTCAAAAACAGAAGTGCCATTTCTAGAGCACTGTGGATTTTATAAGAAAAAAGATGGGTACCCACATCCAAGCCTAATCACAGCAGAGATCAAACAGTGAGGCTGCAGGCTTAAATTGATCTATAAGCTGCTGTGTAGGAGATGGGAAGTAAATGATCCTGTACTATTTGCTGACATAAAAGTTAATGGACCCTATATTTATGTAAGATTTCTTGATGTCAAAACCATGATTTAATTCAGACCTTCACTTCCTCTTCACATCTGTTTATCTTTTCCAGCCCCCAAGGAGATCACCTTCTCCATAGATGTGGGGAATGGCCCCACAGAAGCCACTGTGCAGTCTCCCACACCCCTGAATGACAACCAGTGGCACTACGTCCAGGCAGAGAGGAACCTCAAGCAAACCTCTCTGCAGGTGGACAACCTCCCCAAGAAGGTCCTGGAGGCTCCTGCTGAGGGACACTTCCGCCTGCAGCTCAACAGCCAGTTATTTGTAGGTAGGGACAATCCAAGGATTCCTGTAGATAACAGTATTTTGTATACTTGGGTGATGAATGCTTTTATCTCACCATTGAGCTTGCATGTGGTGGCTTGATTTTGCTTTCTCTTCTACTCCTGCATAAGCAGCATGAAATAAAACCAAACAACTCTCTTTACACTCAAAAAACAAAGCTTAGTTTAACCATGTTATACTTGATGGTATTTTTAGGGTCAAACTCTTGAAAGTTATTTATTTCAAAGAGTTGGCAACCTTTCTTCTTATGCAGCACTGGCCATGTAAAATGCTGTAAAAATGTGATTCCTCTCTTTAGACATATTGTAAAAGTCAAAAATTAGTCATACAACTTTCTGGGGCAAATCCTGACAACAGTATGGTTTTTAAAGTCTGTTCCTTTAAGCATGCCTACCAAAACCCTTATTTGGCTAGGGAGTCCATGAGTGAGAGGAGTATCAACACAGTCAATGCAAATACAGGTATTATATCTGAAAGTGATTTTTCAAAGAAGAAAAAAGAAAATTAAAACAGAAAGAAAAATCTCTGCATGTTTTTTGTTTACTTACTGCCCTCGCAGAAGAAACCTGGATTGGGACTAGTTTATATTTGATAATATAATGGCTTATGAAGGGAATTTCTCTTTTCCATATTCAAATGCTGTCTTTCTGAGTAATCTGCTCAGTGATGGAGTGGGATGTAACTCTTCTTATGCAGGGTCATTCAGGTAACTTCTGATTTCTTCCTTAAAATGGATTTTTTTTTTTACTTAGCTGAAATGCTGTTGCACGCCTCTATCCGTCAACGCATTTTAATAAAGTTTACTTCTGTATTCATACCCTTATATTTAAGCAGCTTTCAGGGTATTCATTTGAGCTTTTTATTGTGTATGTGTGCAGTAATTACTGGGCTCTGAACATAAAGAATTAATCTGTTAATAAATAGATATGGCTGCATCAGTGTCAGGAGTCCTTCCCACACAGCTCTTGATTTATACCTAAAATGATCTCTGTTAGACTCAGCTGGAGAGGAGAACTCACAGAAGGGAGGCTTAAGACTGTCACAGTGCAAGGTTTCTGTTTTCTGGTATGAAGCATGCTGCTAATCACTTGTTTTTCAAATACTACTTTGATCCTAAGAACATGTTCTGTGGGAAGTCAGGCCTGGAGGCAGCATGCTTGGGCTGCCAGACACCTTAGAAACAGCAGAGAAACTTAGCCAACATACTGTTTCCAGTTAGAAAATTAGAGATTTAATGACTTAATAGACTTTGTGATTTTTTGGTTGTTTCTTTCTGAAGGACTAAATGTGATGGGTTTATCATAGGTCATCTATCAGATATGTCATATATATCAACTGCTTACCATCTGAAAAGCAGTATCTGCCTGTAAGCTTGCTGCTCAGCCTTGAAAAAATAAATGTGCTACCTGTGTGAATTTCATGGTGGTTTTAAAGTGACATAATTGTTGAATTGTGTCATGGAAATCCATGGTAGTTAAGGACCTCACCGGAGCAATGTGCCAACAGGAGCCCCTGTGAGCAAAGACAAACACAAAGCCCTGCACCTGGCACAGAACAGCATCAGCATCCCCACAAGCTGGGCATTGAGTGGATGGGAAGCAGCTCTTCCAAAAAGGTCCCGTTGGTTTTGGTGGAGAAGTGAATTTGTACCTCATCTGTATGTAGCTGTGCTTCAAGGAGCAGGTTGGAACAGCTGATTCCAGAAGGGACTTCCAACTGATTGTACTCTGATTGTAGTGAGTGTTTACAGAAATCTCTAGGATATAGGTGTTTATTTCAGCCAAGAGGTGAAAAGTTCTCACTGTGCAATAAAACGTTACATTCTGTTGTCCATCCACATTTTTACTGAACCATGAACAAGAGGGACAGAAAAACAAATGAGTTTGGGAGTGCTTTTTCAGCCCTTAACTCTGCCATATTTAAGGCCAAAATTATTTGTGACTTGCTAAGTTTTCCTGAGAGCTGTCAGAAGAGTTGGAAACCTGGGAAGCCTCCTGATTCTGGCACTGTTTGTCCCTGGGTGCTCCTGTCCCTGGGTGCTCCAGGGAAATGTGGCAGAAGTCCAGCCATACACAGATGTGATATAGTTTGTCTCTACTGAAAGTCTCATTTGAATCTCATAATAAAAAGCTACTGATTTAATACCTCCGCCATGCAGAGAGTTTTAACCCATCTGAAAAATAAATGTATAAATGCCATTGTAAAAAGGAAAAAAGCAGCAGCACATCATATTATTCCCTACTCCCCCTATAATCCACAACATATTTGTCTCTGCAGAATTCTGCATACTGACAGTGATTAAGGGGTTTCCAGCCTTAATGACTGTGTGTGGCAGGCTTTTGAGATAGCTCTGTATGTCTGTGAAGTGGAAGAGAAAAATGGCTTTGCATTTCCACTACACTCAAACAAGCTTGGATTTTAATGCAGTTAGAAAGGAGTTAGAAAACCATTGCTCCCTTTCTTTTAGTGGGTCTTGAGTATCTAACTGCTTCTGGCTGCATTATAATCCTGTCAGAGCATGGATATCCTTGCACCTGGCCAGATTTCTTCTGTAAATTTAAAGAAAGTACAGTAGCAGGAGCAAACCCCAAACAAATGTGCAGCCTAAGTAATATTGACTGCACCAAAATTTCCAGTAGTGAGCCAGAGGGGGCTCAGAAGGTTGCTCAGAAGGGGCAAGCAAAAACCATCCCTTTCAATTGACAGTCTTCAGCACTCAATATGTGTGACATGGTTTTGTACAGCACAGCCCTTCCTGTGGTCCTGGAGTAGATGTGTCATTGTCTCCTCTTGTGGCATAGTCTGAGATGAAGCCCTGTCTTACCTACTGGTGAAGGCATGAGCATAAGACTCCATCATGGGGTTGGGAAAGACAGTCCTCCCAGACCGTTTTGAGGATAGGGTTTGAATTCAGGCTGGTAACATCAGAGAAGCGAAAGAAAAATCCTGAGAAATTAATCTGGTATACAGAGCTTTGATTAGAAGTTTGTGTGCTATTTGCTACACTAAAGAAATTAGCAAAGCTAAGTGTTTGGGTTCCTGCTTTTGTCTTGGAATGAAGTAAGCTAGGAATGAATCCTTGGGTGAATCTCCTCTGTGTCTTGTAGACAGTCCAAAGGCAACATAACCCAGAGAATGTCAGTCAACATCTGAGAAACTTTCTCTGGAGACAGAGAAGGAATGGAATGAAAAGGAGGAGTTAATTTGCTGCTGTTGGTTTTTGAAAACATTTGTAGACATCTTGGATTATTTTGGAGGCCAAGAGGAGGAATTAATGCCTAACTCTTTGCGTATCCTGGTATGCCTTGTAGATCTTTCAGCTTGAGACTAAAAAGTGTGGCTTCAAGGTCTTCTGAGGAACACCACAGCAAGTTCTCCTACTCCTGATTATGATTCCTATACTTCTTTGCCCTTCCCTTTCCTTTGTATCAGTTACACAAATGCTCCTAATACTTATTTTCAGCCTCCCTAATCCAGTTTCTACTAACAAAAAATCCTTTGGGTTTTTTTTTTTAAACAAATCCCCAACTCATTGTTAGAATGTTAATTATTTAGCCAATTGTGTCACCAAGCTATGCTGTGTGTGTTCAGTTGTGAGCTTCTTGTCCCCCCCTTCTCAGGCTCTCTCTTCCTTTCCCAAAGGAAGGAAAATTTTCTCCTCACAAAAACTCAGCTGCATAAACACCTTGCTGAAAACAGCTTGGCTCACCCCACTCAGCAAAGTACACCCTTAATCTTGGTGTTCATGGCCCTTAGGCTTATCCTAAAATCTCTTTTCCCAAATAAAACATTTAGGTCTCATCCATTAAAGTCTCTAGTCCACCAGGATCCTATCTAAGTCGGAAGAATATGCAAAGCCTAATTTGTGGAAGAGTTTTGTGTGTTTGTTTTCAATTTTTCCTCTGCTTTGCAGGAATGTATATGAGGATTAGGTGTAGTCCGTTGAAGAAAACTTCTCAAATAAACAATAGATTTGCTTAATCGATGCTCTGTGGGTCTAGGATCATATAGCTGATCTGTGTTAAGCGCTACACTTGCCAGAAAATAGAAGAGGAGAAGAGTGAGAAACTTTTCATGGCTTTCCAAAGTGCTTAAGAGAACAATAAGAATATGAGTAGTGCAATAAACATGACATCCATAGAACAGTTAGCAATAGTTTTTACTCATTTTTTATAAGTTGCAGTTGGGATTTGTGTGTGTGCAGAGAAGGGGCAAGGAAACTGTCATTCATCCTTGTAATATTTGTGGTGGCATCCAATGCAAAAGAAAACAGAGTAACCAGTAGCCTTAAAGGGAGAAATCCCATTTCTATTTACATGGACTTTACTGAAAAATCTGCATGGTATGTTTTGTCTTGGAACAAAATCTCCAAACAAAAGGATTGTGTGTGCAGTGCAGCAAATACAGAAAGTCTGATTCTTGTCCTCAGAGGGCCTTTAAAATAAGTGAGCTAACATTTGCTCACCTGAAAGAAATAGCTGGCTAAAGAGGAACTTGAAAATATTTATTTCTCTGAGAAAGGCATCATAAAATGAGCATGAAATAAATGTGTCTCATGAATACTACCTGTAGTTCAATTACTTTAATTCACATCCAGTATTTCTGCTATTAGTGTTCCAGAAAGAAAAGTATGACAGAATGGTGTAGTAGAACATCAGGCTTTTTCAGACTGTTGCTGCAATCTCTTCATTTTGCAGAAGTCTTGCTTTAATTAATTTATAGAAAAAAACAAATGCTCTTCTGCTAGGGCTTATCAAGTGATGTAATCTCTTAAGTCATACACTATGAAAGAGAGACAACTTCTACAGAAGAATAATAACTTCTTTCATACTACTTTTGCAGGAGAATCACCAATAAAGCTAGCTTTTAAGAGTCTGCAAATGCTGATAACTCCTGAAGCAGAATTAGATTTCCTACAGCAATCAAAATTGCAGTATCTTCAAAAGCAAAACATTGGCAACTGTCAAAAAAAAAAAAAAAGTGTATGATAAGAAAAATGGTAATATTTTCATAGAGAACTTCAACAATCATTATTATCACTCTCAGAGATTACCTCTTATGGAAAAGTGCCTTCACTGTAACACTTTTAACAGTTTCATTTGACAGATATGAAGCTACTTAGCTTGTAGAGACTAAACTGCCCTCTTGCACACAGGTCTGTCTTCAGGAAGAAATGCAATTATATTTAACCATTGTAATAAATATCACACCTGTGAACTGAACTTGTGTTTCAGGCCTACAACAACCATTGACATGCAACACATCAGGCTGGGCAGTCATGCATAAATTCAGACTCAAGTAATTTCCCTTCAGCCAGCAGGCTGCTGCTGGACATGATTCATCCCTGATATCTGCACTCATCAGCATGTGTAACTCCCCTGCTAGTGGGATTAGGGTGTTGTTTGTACATAAGGCAACAAATAGGAAAAAACAACAAAACCCCGGTATTTTTGGTTCTGTTTTCTCATGTATTTGGTGATATGTAGACATAAGATAAAGAACCTAATCTTTCTCCTAAATGAATTTGTGGTTTCAATGCCAGACAGGGCAGTAGATAAGTCAAAAAAGAGAAGGACAAAATGAAAGTGTCACATACAGCTTTCTAGTTCTTTCATAAAAATAAACACCTGTAGTTTCCAGGGCTGTCCATCTGTCATCTTTTGGCACTGTATGCATTGATGTATAGTTTATTTTTTTTTTAATTTGTGGGTTCATGTTTGTACATCAGGATTGAACTTCATGGCTTTGATTACTGTGCAGACTCACCGATGAGTGCATGTCCATTTTCTCTTCCTCAGGGGGAACAGCTTCCAGACAGAAGGGCTTTTTGGGCTGTATTCGATCTCTGCATTTAAATGGACAGAAACTTGACCTCGAGGAGAGAGCTAAAATGACACCTGGTGTTAAACCTGGGTGTCCAGGACATTGCAGCAGTTATGGGAACCTGTGCCATAATGGAGGAAAATGTGTGGAAAAGTATAATGGTTACTTCTGTGACTGTACCAACTCAGCCTATGAAGGACCTTTCTGCAAGGAAGGTAAGCAGTAAGTTTTGGTGCCAGGATTTCAGTGGTTTGTGCAGTAACTCTGAATTACAGCACCATTTCACCCATGTCAGCTAAGTGCCCCCACATTTCAAGATGTTCTAGTATGAGCTGTCTCTTCAGTGTTCCTAAATGTTTTTCTTAAGTAGGCTCTAACACCACCTTTTGCTGACTTCTGTGTTGGCCTCCCAAATTAAAATGGTATTGGTTGTACTAATAACATTTACCACTACATCCCACTATGATTCCTATATTCTATTGCATGTAACTGTCCCCAGACATTAGGAAATAGGGCCAAAATGTTTCCATAGCAGGTGTTTGACCATGTCTGAATGTTTAGGGTGCTTGTTTTTTAAACCTCATCTTATTTTGTTCACCTTAACAAATCCTAAGGCTTTTCTTTACAAAGTTTTAGAGCACTGATGTGACAAAAAGAGGTAGTATTTTATTTTTATTTTTTTTTTCATTCCTGCGACAAGCTATCCAAACGTTAAGAAATTTTTAAAATAGGCATGAAGCATTCAGGAGAAAACTGATTTGCATGGTTCAGTCTTTGGTGAATGTGTCCTCACTGAACCTTTCTGATGGCTTATAGGAGATGCTGTCAACACCAGAAAAAAGCAGGGCAAATATGGAACATCTAATTTAGAGAACATGCTTTTTGGAACTAACAAAATCACTGCTCAGTAACAGCAAGGTGCAGTGTGAACTTTTAATTACCATGGCTGTCCCCCACCTCACAAATGGAACAGGTTTGCTAAGTGGGCTGCATCATCTGCTGGTGTAAATTGGCTTAGTTGTTTAATGAAAACAGAAGCATGACTTCTAAGGATCTGAGGATGCACAGGTAGATGTTTCTCTTTTTTTGATGCTCCCAAAGACAGATACCCTTACTGGCTGTCTTTGGTCAATGTGTTGCTTTCATAATTAATTTCTTTAAAAAGGAGACCGGAAAGAACAATTCTATTGTGGGGGCAAGAAAGGGAATATTGCCTTACGTGTCACTGTCAGGAGATGGTGAACAAAGCATTTATTTGGCTGACAGGCATTTGGGCTGTTCCATCTTGTGGAATTCTGATTCCAGCACTGAAATAGTTTAATTTATGTCTCCATGCACTGTTTTCCCTGTGCTGGATAAACAATCTATAAGGACACACTCTTATATAAGTGAAGGAAGGATGATGTCAGCTGGATCAAGGGTGTTTTGAAATGTTCTTCTGAAGTGGTTAGTGCATTCCTTTCTGGGAGATCTGAAAATGCAGTAGCTGAAATAATCCCTTTGGTTTATACATGCTTTCAGAGGTTTCTGCATTATTTGAAGCCGGCACTTCTGTTACCTATACTTTCCAAGAACCTTATCCTGTCACAAAGAATGCAAGCACCTCAAGCTCTGCCATTTATGTGGATGCTGTTGTGTCCAAGGAGAATATTGCATTCAGCTTTCTCACTGCACACACTCCAAGCCTTCTGCTGTACATCAACACCTACTTTCATGAATATTTGGCTGTGATTCTCTCCAAGAATGGTAAGTAGTCTTGATTTGCTACCCAAGGGAGATGAGTGTAACTCTGTGAAGTTTCTGAGGAGGTTGTTTGCTTATTTTGTTTGTTTGTGGG
>WEIU01010528.1:171223-212361 GCA_013389925.1 Aegithalos caudatus | reverse complement strand
GGCTTAAAATGTGCTTTGACTTCCATTTGGCAAGATTGGGCAACAGTAATTCCTTGCTATTTATTCCATAGTGATATCCATTAGGCCACCAAGATAAGGGAATGAGAAATACCATGTATGTACAAAAGCACTTGGTGCAGAAGTATACTATAATTTTATCCTTTGTCTTCTGTCTTGGCACATGTATTGCTTCTCACTGCTTTGTTTCAATGGAATAAGGCCATTTTGTGTGAATATTAAAGCCAGTTAGGTAGTATAAACAATGGTGCTTTTCTTATGTCTGCACCTCTTTTTATTCAGTTGTAATATGGTGGCAACAGTAGTTTAGAGGTTGGTGAGATGTCAGGCTCCAAAAATCTGGACTATAAAGTGTAACACTATATGGAAAGAGTGATTAAGATAACTATCTGACCTTTGTTAACTCCTGGAAGTCTCCTTCAGGATTACTCAGTGCATGCTTCTGTGACATTTTTGCAAGACAGTCATTTCAGTCATGTATATTCTCTGCATTTTGTCCCAAATGGAATAATTCATTAGATTTCATGTCCTTTTACTTTTTAGTCTTGTTGGAATTGAAATTATTCCAATGAAAATAGTGTTCAGATATGTTACTCTTTCTTCCTCCAAGAGGTTTATGCTTGCCATAAAGTTACTGGACTATGAATATCAATGTCCTTTGTAGCATCTCTTATTGGCTCACTTTCAAGGAATCTTGCTGAGTCTGACAGTGTATAGTAGGACATAAGCAGGTCCCTGCTGGATAGCTGATTGGTTAAATAAAGGTTAGGCTCCTGGAGAAATGAGAATGGGCATTCTCACTTAGTAGGTGAACAGTAATACTCCTTCCCATAATCCCAACTCCCTTTCCACTTATTAAAAAAAATATGTAGGAACAATCTATGTATAATTTAATACTTCACCTTTTGTAACTGTTTTTGAAGCTACTACTCATGTATTCTGTTGTTCCTCTTTTCTATTATCCACAAAATAACTAGGCAAATTATTAGTTAATTAAATTAACTATGAGAATGTTTTTCCTACTTCTACTGTCTCATGTTAAATATTTGACATTAAAGAAGTAAAACTGTTTGCAAGGATTATTCATAGTTATGTTATACTAAAAGAGCTTATATGAAAATGAACTTTTACAGGCATCTATGGTCTGATTCAGTCAGGTATGAAATATTTCCTAAAACCTATTGATTTCATAAATTTTTTATATATATGAAATATCTCTAGAAGCAGTTCCCACCTATATGACATATTCCATACCACAGAGTTTATTCTTACCTCTGATCAATAGGCTCATGTCCTGGAAGTTTACAGGTAAGGTTTTAAAAGCTGACGGTTTTAAAGATGACTTAAGGATTGTCTCCACCATTAGTTAACATTGATGCCTTGAAATCATACGTGTGATTTGAAAGTTGTATTCCTATAAGATCATCTTCCTTTCCTCTCCAATCTATCATGAATTTTAAAATTATAGTTACATATATATGTGTATGTATTGCATATAGATGGGTGTGTGTATACACATAGACATGCACACATATATAGGTGGGTGTGCATGTAAAGCTCATGTAGTCCCTGTGGTCCCACAGTTCTGATTAGCAGTTTCTGTAATGATTGGCATTTTTAATATCTCTTTCTGTAGAAATTTCAAATTATAATGCCTGTTACTAAGCTACAGAAAACGGGTAAACAACTCTAATGAGTCTTCTCAGTGTGTCAATTCACAGGAATTATCCATATCATGGGAAGATACTACCAAGAAAAGAGTATTTTTTTTTCTTTTTCAGGCTAGCTTTTCACTATATATTTTTGCAATTACACAATTTCATGAAGTTACCAGCACCTTTGAAATATTATCTTTGCCTTGCTTCCTAAAGGTAATAAATAATGGGAGGCAAAAATGTTAAAAGAAAGAATATTGAAATAAACTTTATTTCTCCTTTTTTCATTTTTCGTACCCCCCTGCAAATAATCAAATGGGATATGAATATGATGAAATATATTGTCTAGAAAATGTTTTCACAAGTCTTTGATTCTCTGTTTTTTTGGCTTTCTCCATGGAAACAATATGATTTCTAATCTAGAAAAGAAGCAGATAGCTAGCATCAAAGAAGAGAGATAGAATCTCAAGCTATGTTGAAGTGATGGAAAAATTATCTGTATTTATTATCTAATCTCATAAGAAATTAAATAATTTTAGTATCTATTCCAGCATCTATTGCTATCACACTGAGTTGTGTTCTCCATTTCTTTTGGAAAGCAAGACTGATTTTGCATAGGAAAGATTAAATACAAGGAAAAGACACAGTTAAGAACAGCAGTACAAATGAAAACATTTTAAGTAATTCTTATGTCTCTGATACTCAGCATACAGTATTACATGCAGACTTGTATCAGCTCCACTTCCCTCACCTATAATGTCTTGAAATAAGCTGATATTTGAAGTGAATAGGAAAAGAAATCACAACGTGTAACAGAGGTAAGCTGTTAACACCCAAAAAAAGAAAAAAAGCATATATTGTCAGTGTGAAGTTACTGATTCATTTTTACCTATAAACTCATTATCTCCTGTAATCTCCTCCTGTCTCTAAGTCAGAAGCAGCCTTTCTAATGAAAGCATGTAAATTCTCCTTATTGTTGTTGCCTTCAAGTGTGTTGAGCTGCATCTCCAACAAGCAAAGCTTTTCTCAGTGGAAAAGAGATGCAAAAAATCCAGATCTGTCTTTGAGGCAAGGAATCTTTTGATCATGTTCACACTGTACACTCTGAAGTTTAATGGGTCAAAACTAAAACAGGGGAAATAGGACATGGATGGATTTCAGGGAGTGATTCTTCTGGATCTTTTTCCTTACTTCCTTTCCTTCCTTTCCTTCCTGTCTTAGTTTTAGGACATTAACCAGATGCTTCAGAAAGACCCTCTCAACTATTCTATAGCTTATGCAGTTTTCTTCTCTTTTGATAACACCTTGTGCCTTGCAGACTTGTAGCAGGCATTGAACAACCTGCACAGTTTATGTGACTGAAGTGGGAAATGGTGGCAGGGTTCAGGTATAGTTACTTTTAACAGATCAAGAGCAGGAAAGAAAGTCATACTGGGAAGTATGGGAGATGGCTTTGTGGAGGAGACAAGCAATTGTGAGTGACTGAGGATTGTTCCCAGTCTAGCTCTGGTTCACAGCCATTATGTGGCAGATAGCCTGTATATCTTCTAAATATAATTGCAAGCAACAGTTGCTGTTGGCCTTTGAAATCTTACGTTATTTACTGAGTGAGGGACCAGAGACAGTTTGATCAGTGATGATGAATATAAAAGAAATTTTCCCAGTTGCCTTAAATGAGAAGCTGGCTTTGGTACCATGAGTAGGCAGGGTTGGAGTGGCAAGAGATCTGTCAGCTTATTTATCTAAAGAGAGGAACTTCTGTTGTTAGAAATCACACTGGTCACTTAGATGTTTCCCTGCTGTAAGCACATTTCACAGAAAATAGGAATGCTGATTAGAGTTTTCACTTCAAATCCAGTACTAAAAAGTGTTGGAGGAAAGAGGTGGATTTGGCATCCAAACACAATTTTATCATATGTTTGTGTTAGCATATGGCACTTTAAATTTCTAAGTGTGCAAAACTAACTTGAAAGAAGAAGCTGCCATAACATTCAGCCAAGGACTCTGGCAGATCTCTATCTCTGCTTTCCAAGAGGAGAGAACTGAAAGATCTGTCTCATTAGCAGAATTCATGGACATGTTTGTACTCATGAAGATTATTTTGCCATACTGGAGGGCCAATAGATGTTCTGAAGACCCACAAGAGAAAACAAGGGAACTGTAATTGGATTATGTAGAGCAGGAAAGGTTGAACAGGCTGAATAATTGATCTGGCTATATACAGACTGACTTTGAACTTCCTGCTGTTTGACATAAAACTCCAGACCACTGGCTGCAGGTGAAATCGGCTGGGAAGGAAACCTGTGTTCCCATTTGCTTATAGGAAGTGTTTGTCTCCCAAAAGACTTGAGTTCCTAGTTCACATTTTCCAGCTGATAAGTAATTTTTATTGTTGAATTTCCCTGGAACTGTCCTGAAAAGAATGGGAGGAAGGGCAGAGGGTCCTATCTGAATAGATGCTCCATATATATGTATATATACACACATATATATATATATGCTCTTCAGTATTTCTGAAAGAAGGCTATTTCAGAACTCCTTTAATTAAAAGCTTTAGCCTTAAAATTGATAGGTGTCGATTTTCAGTTACTTTTAATTTAAGATTATCTGTGTTGTAGACAGACTGAGATGTGTATTAAGCACTGTGGTGCATCAGAACCATTGATTTAAGTGCTGCCGTGGGGCAGTGTAGCTGTTTGTACACAACAGAAAGCCTAATACTTGGAAGACTGAGTCTGGGTCCAAACAAATCTCCTCCTCTCTCTTGTATGTGGTATCCCTATTAATATGTTAATTTTTCCTGTAGCATATCAGTTATCCTTTCTGCAGCATGATTTCTACCTTCTTGCCTTTCTTGGTGAAACTGGGTGTTTATGTCCTGGCTCTTACAAGTGAGAGTGGCCTTGAGGAAGTGCAGGGGAAAAGTCTGGAGGAAGGTGGGTTGGTGAAAGAGGATCAGATCAGGGAATGGGCAATAAGCAAACTGGGCACACATAAATCCATGGGCCCTGGTGGGATGCACCCACAGGTGCTGAGAGAACTGGAAGATATTGTTGCAAGGCCACTCAAAAGGCAATGGGCACAAACCAAAACACATGAGGATTCATCTGAACATGAGACATTTAGTGTGAGGGTGACTGAATACTGGAACATCCTGCCTAGGGAATTGTGGAGTCTCCATCCTTGGAGGTATTCAAGAGCTATCTGGACATGGCCCTGGGCAGCTGACTTGAAGGGTCCTTTTAGTGGGACAGGGATGGACAGCATGTCCTCCAGAGATCCTTAAAACCTCAGCCTTTCCATGGTTCTGTGAAAAATCACAAAAGTATGCATTTGAAGGTAAATTATTGGAAGTTTATGTGTATAAGCATATATTTGACTAGGAAAAAGTCATTATGATGAACCATTGTATGGTTCTTGGAAAATGACTTTTACTAGGTAAATTACTCATTCTTCCTCTAAGTTTTCCTATTAGGTGACTTAAGAACATGAGTCACTTCTTTGTATCCCAGTGGTTGCAGCTAGTTCCAAACTCAAATATCTCTCTTGAAAGGTTGCTATAACCAGGTCACTCACTAAAGAATCTGACTTCTCCATTCACAGAGACTGGCATAACCCATGAAATAGGCAATCCTTAGAAGAACTTGGTCAGAGGATCAGAAAATTTCCCAGAGATTCCTGACCAGCCAGGCAGTTTCTCTAGAGCTCAACACAAACAAGCATTATTAACCTCAGAAAGCCATTAATCCACAAAGTTCTGTGCTGCCTTTATTATGAGTTAAGAATAAGAAGGAGGTTTTAGAAGAAGCATATGATTATTTTTCACTAGTTCTGTCTAAAAGATTATTGCTCACTCTCCTGCTCAGGGATCATGCAGAACTCAAATTGCCTTTTTTTTTTTTTTTTTTTCCCCTGTTCATACCATTTTTTTTTGTGTTCTCATTGCTGAACATAATGGCTGTTTGTTAGGTCAGCATGAAACACGTCCCTGCTTGAACAGGCATCTGTACTGCCAAAATGGAAAGAAGAATGGTTAAAAGATACTAGGAAAAATGGAAACTATGAGCCAGAATCTCTTTGAGGGCAGGATGGGATGCCTTCCTCAGGGTATCACAACAACAGGTGTGTCTTTGTTTCCCAAGAGCTGTTCATACAGCATTAATGATGTTGCATAATTTGCAAAGCAAGGTTAAAATTTTGGAATAAATTCATAGGATGATACTTTATATTTCATTCACTCAGTAAAGAACAAAAACTCTTCTGCCATTCTGGCTGCTCTGCGAGTCTTAACTAAAATGTATAGGGGGAGATGAAAACCTGGCAAGATTCTTCTTCATACAAAAGTGAGTAAACTACAGGGCCTGCTGAATGTCTGAGTGTCAGACTATTGGCATCCAGTGTGTGCTTAAAGACAGAAAGGGAGATCTGAGTAGAAAAATGTGTATCAGGTCCTAGAGTATGACACATAAGCTTCACCAACGAGGCAAAGGTCCTGAACATGGTTCTGGGCAATCCCAAGAACACCTATAGATGGCTGGATGAAGAAGAGGTTGAGGCCAGCCCTGAGGAAACATATTTGGGAGTATTGGTTAATGAGAAGCTGTCTACATGATCTCACAAGCTAGAAAGCCAGCCAGACCCTGCATGGTCCCTGCATCCAGAGCAGTGTGGCCAGCAAGTCAAGGGAAGGGATTCTTCCCCTCTGCTCCACCTAGTGAGATCCCACCTGGAGCACCCAAACAGCTCTGGGTTCCAAGAAAGGAAGGACATGGTCTTATTGGAGCAATCCAGAGTAGGGCTGCAAAAATGACCAGATGGCTGAAGCACCTTTCCTGTGCAGACAGGCTGAGGGACATGGGGTTCAGCCTGGAGAAGAGAAGGCTCTGAGGAGACTTAGAGCCCTTCCAGTACTTGGAGAGGGACTGCCAGACAGCTGGAGAGGGACATGTTACAAGAATGTGGAGTGATGGGACAAGGGGGGATGGCTTCAAACTGAAAGAGAGTATGTTTAGAGTTGATATTAGGAAGAAATTCACTGTGAGGGTGCTGAGGCTGTGGAGTGGGCTGGCCAGAGAAAATTTGGACCCCCAGCCCTGGAAGTATACAGGACCAGGTTGGAAAAGGACTTTGAGCCAACCTGGTCTAATGAAAGGTGTTGCTTCCCATGTCCCTCTCCATGGCAGGGAATTTGGAACTAGGTGATCTTTAGGTCCTTTCCAACCCACACCATTCTATGATTCTGTCATAGCCTTTGTTAATGAAGAGTCTTTAAGTGAAAGTGTTTTAGAATTTCAAGAATCTGTAGAAAAGGTTTGGTTTAAAATTTACTAGAATAAATTTTACCATCAGAAAGCAGATGCTTTCAGGGAGATTTAACTGCAACTGAAACCCTCAGTTCTCTTCTTCATCTTTATTTTCAGTCACCTTCAGGGAAATAAAAGGTTAGTTAATGTTGCATCACTTTAAAAGAAATAGTAAACACTTCTTCACCAAAAAGAAATGACTAATAGTGGGTTTTTTTAATTGCTTCTCCCTCCAAGGTTTCATGTAATTTTCCAATGGATGAATATACATGTATTTTACCAATGGATAAACTGTGGCATAAAGAAGGAAGATGATTTGTCAGCAGCCATCAAGCTGATAGATCCCAAATTGTGGCAGTGCTCTGTCTATTGCCTCCAGGGTACCTAAAAGCACCGCTGTGTATGTTTATCCATGAGCTGAACTGGAGAGACAGTGTTTATTATTTTCCCACATCCATGGGTTAGCCCTGTTCCCATTTTAGACCCAGCCACATCACCACATACATGAGCTGTTTTGTTCAGATAAGTGGTCCCCTTAAAACACTGGAATAAGTTCTGTGTTTAGGCCGCTCGGTATGTGCCTGGTGAGCTGTGCCTGACTGTGATCCTCTGGGTCATTTTTTAGATTTTGCTATATTTTCTACCTTTGAAACAAGAAGCATCTGCCCATTCCTTGTTAATTGCTGGTCAGTCTGTGTTCAGCCAACGAGCAGCTGGTAGGAATGAGATGTCTGTGAAGGTTAAACACATTTCTCAGTCACGTAAGGGAACCAGCTACATTTATTGATGTTTAAGTGACAATCTCAATCTGGGTCCAGCTGTCTAGCAGGATTGTAAAGTGAACTGAGGTCATGGGCCTCCAGATAGGCTCCTTTTCCTGTGTGTGTTTTTTCCTAAGTTGAAGAAATGCAATGTGAAGAGGAAGTGGTTTTTTTTCTTTTCTTTTTTTTTTCTTTTTTTTTTTTAATTAATATAGGATGGCCTGAATATGATCCTTGAATCCTGAATGTCTCAAGCATTGAGTGAGAGGCATTCAAATAACCTCCTATTTAAAAAAAAATACAAAACAGGAAGAGATTGCAAAAAATTGCGTGGTGGATTTTTCTTTTAAACCCTATGAAACAGTAATGTCTAAGCAAATGTAATAACTGAGTAGTGATATAAGCAAACACATTCAACAATTTTTCTTCTTTGTTTCCTCCATGCAAAACAAATAGAAAGAGTCACTCCCTAAAAAAATGGAAGTACTTTCTTAGCTAAATGCCACTGGACACTGAAGAGATGGGCTGTGTTCTTAAAATCACCAGCAGCACTTCCAGTGGAGAGTAAATTTACTGAGTAAACATCCCTGGGGAGAAGCTGCTAATTAAGGAACATGCTTCTAAGCCAGCTGCTCCTAACTGAGAAAATGGTAGTTCATTTTTAAATATCTAGGCTATGAAGAGGGACACTGCCACACTGAAACTGTGCAAGTTTCCAGGGATATATTTAGTGGTAGAGACGACTGAAAAGTGTCATGTGTTTTTCTGCAATCAGGAGTGAACAAACATTTATACCTCATGGTCTGCAAATGGCTGTCAAGCTAAATAATTTATTTTTAAAATTTTTTGTTTAATAATAGCAACATCCGTAGCCTCACTAATATATTCCACCCTTTGTTTAATTTGTGTTTTCCTTAATTATTTTCTTTCAGCTATAGCTTGGGTGAGTCTGGAGGGTGTATCTGGTGGTGTAGTTAAAATCTAGCAGTTCAACAAGGGTGACTGTCAATTTGAGAGAGCTGTAAGAAGTTCTGTTACTCCTAAACACTTTTCTGGGTGACTCTGAGGCAATAAGACATGCAGGGGTAGTCCAATGCCCTTTTATCTAATGCAATGTTTCACTATTTCATACATACACATTTTCCCCAAATCAGAGTTGTCAGCTGCCCTGGTTTAAATGTGTAACTGATGTTACACGGTGGTAATAAATTTGTACATTCTACATGTGCCACCCACATGTGTTCACTGAATTAACCTCAGCTTCTCTGAGCAAAGCAAGATGTCTCACCAGCTGCTCCAGCCAGTTTAAGTCATTAAAAAGTGCTGTTGAAGTTGGCAAGAGTAGTTGGGCTCAATTTGGGCTCATTTAAAACCAGTTTCCATAAATAAAGGTCCTGCAGAGAAGTCTCAGATTCCAGCGGATGCCATTCCCTTCCTTGCTGTTTGGTCCTTCAAGATGAAATGACACAAGACCTGTGGTCCTGGTGACATGTGTGACAAGAATTTGACTTAAGAATGATGGATTTGCAGACCAAATTCCTGATACCCGTTTCTCTTTTCTGCAAAGCTGCTTTAATCTTTTTGCCAAATATCTAGCACTGGCTGAGGTCTTTCAAACAAGGGAGTCTTCTCCTGAGCTAGAATCCTCTGTGTAACATTTTCCCTTTTCTAGATGATGATTTAAAAATGACTACTTGATTTTCAACACAGGCTTTGGCAGTCCAGAATGAATGTAAAGTTGGTGGGCATAGGCCACAAAGCCAACAGATTGTTTCTGACATTCCATGTAGGCTCTGCTGTAGACACAGACGAAAGAAAGGCAGCTCTCCTGTTGACATGTTCAATCAGTATAGGTTTGGGACACAGAATATGTAACACCATGACCAAGCTATTTTTTCACACTGTGCAGTCTGGGAATATTTTTTTTGTTCTTCAAACTGAGCTCTTTGAAATCTCTAACCAGTTTTGTATCCTTATTACCACTAGCCATAAAAGCTGCTACAGCAGCTTATCCTCAGAAAGAAGCAGCAGTTTGAAGGCACCATGCTGTTCCTTTAGCTGTCTGGAGCTTGGTTGTGCTGACACTGATCATTAGTGTTCTTCGAGCAAGTACAAGTGCTGGCCTCCATCATCATTGAAAGAGTGTCCAGGGAGTGTTTTGTTTCAGAAAAGCCACCTCAGACTTAGTCACCAGCATGGGATGGCATAGGTACTGCCCTTTAGTCTCTGCTTCCCAGGACACCCCTCTGCACAAGGGAACCCCCAGGAATCCTGTTCAAAGGCTCCGAGCTGTTTGATATCACCAGGGAGATGTCACTCAGCCCTACAGTACTGGATTATAGTATTGCAGCTTGCAGACTGAAGACCATAGTGATGTGCAGAGAGCCAGCTCTGACACTGGCAGTGGTCTCATCCCAACAGCATGGCAGCCCACATGGAATCATTTCCTCAGGAAGTGCTGAAAAGAGGCCGTGCTGTGCTCAGTAACTCTGTGGCTAAGCTAAGCCTGCCCCCCTCTCAGTCTTCTCTAGAGGCAGAATTCAAAGCTGAAGGGGACGGATAGCTACAATAATCATGTGTGAATCTACTCTTACCTAATACTGCTGGGGTAATGTGCCAACTAAAATTGTCCGGCCCAAGGCCAAAAGAGGGATATCTTTCTTTTCCTTTCTTTCTCTCCCTTACTGACTTAATAACAGTTGCTCCAAACAGTTCAACATACATTAGAGAAGGAACACAACTGGTTGTGCATTGCTTGAGCATTATGACACTCCAGGTGTGCATGCTCAGACATGGAGAGCTGAAAAGAGAATGACAGGCATGACTACAACAAGACTGACAGAAATTACACTGCTTGTGATTAGTGTGAACCCCTCTTGTGATGCAAAATGATGCAAAATAGAGAACAGGGAGAGTAGAGCTGGTTTATGCACTGATGTCCATTTGCAGTTACTGACACTGGGCTGATGTGATGGAAAAGTCAGTGGACCAGGTAATCAAAATTCAGAGGACAAAATAAAATTCTTAATACTAATCCTAATTAAAAATCCATTTATTTTGCTTTTCAAGTAATAAAATGGCAATTTAATCTGCCAGGAAAATTATTCTGCAATCTGAACACAGAAGTTTTAGTATTGATGCAAAGCAAGCTCTCATCTACAATGGTGAAAATTCAAAACACCTCGAAAGATGAGCCCATGTACTTCTGGTTTATATTAATGCAAATTTGGCCCCAGGCAAAATGCCAGCTTGAATTCAATAGTTTTGAAGAGCATCTGTCCATAAGAAAAGTTGCCGCTGCAACCCAAAGCAATTTGACAAAATAAAATGCCATTCACCGATCTCTTTACATGATTAAAGGTGAAATTGCACCACTTTAGAAAGTAAGATCTATTCTTAATGGATGCCAAGAGCCTCCCCCATTGTCTCCCAAAACATGGAACAGATGGTTTGTGGTTTAAAATCAGTGCTTCCCTGACAAAAGTCACTGGGTAAATCCCTGTTTGCTACAGCTGAGAGCCTGGATAGACTGCATGTCATGCTGGCTTCCTTTGAACACAGATTTGCTGGTTGTTGTTGTTGTTGTTGATCACCTGCATGCAGTGGTACCAATTATAATTTTATATACATGTGTGTTCTTAGACTTCAAAAAGAGGGGAGAAGTTTTGTTTTTTTTCACATTTACAAACTACGGTCACAGATCACACCCAGGCCCTGCTTTGCATTTTCTGTTTTACATCCCTTTCAAAGGCTCCAGGTAAGAAGCAGCCTATAAAGTGCTTCTGCTGAGACAGTATTTTTAGTTTGGACCAGTGTGTTAGACTATCATATTTTACTTCCAGCTTACTCTGTGGTCATCTTGGCTGTGGTGTGAAAGGTCAGTCAAGCTTTCTACTTTTTATCAGCTCTCCCACTGCCCAGAGCAAATCTGAAGAACTTCCTTACACTTGAACTTCCTTGCTCATGTATTTCTAAACTGTTTCTAAGATGTTTACACTGTTAATCCCTGTTGATGCATCTTTCATTCAGCACCAGATAATGTGGTGGTGATTTAGGTTTGGACCTTTGAGTGTGACAGTCATGGTGATAGACAGCACCTCCTTGCCCTCACTATGCAATGAGGGCTGGGAGATGTGCAGTATGATTTGGGGCAGCTGAATTGGGACCTGTAATATCACACTGAATAATTTAGCAGTTTTTACTGACCTTGATGTCTTCACAAACTCCCCTCTAATGTCCATAGCTGTGTGTGAGAATTTAAATGCCTTTTATCACTTTTTTTTTTTAATTTTCACTTAAAAATTTCTCCTGATCCAGCAGACCTCTCAATCAGCTAAAAAGCCTTCATCCTAGTAGTTTATTCTCATTTTCCTTCTTGATTTTGGAAGCTATTTTTCTATCCTGAAAATCCCAGAGAGTGTCAGTGCTCATCTGGGATATACTGAGTTTTGTAAAACTTTTATTTTTTAATTTTATTATTTTTTTTTTTAAGTACAGCTCTTAGGAGGAAAACATCCTGGCAAAAGAAAAGGAGGGGGGATGATCTTAGCTGGACAAGGGATTCCATCTTGAAGGACTACCAACTTCACTGTGAGATGTGTAGAGGTGGAAAAATTCCTGACAATTTTCAGAACAGGGAATAAATGCAGGGCCATTTCTCAGGGTTGGGGTGCTGTCAGCATTCATTTTTTTCTTTTGAGACAGTTAAAAATAGCACCAGAAAAGCTTTTTTAACTCTGTGGTACTACAGTTCCATGAATTTTGGTTGCCAGTGCATAAAAAGAGATCAAAAATTTGAGATTTTTTTTTCTCTGTGCTACTTAATTCTGAGGAAAGTATGCTTGAAAGGATTTTACCAGAATAGATCCTTTTTCTTTTAGATTATGCCATATGTAGCTCCACGTGTGTCTGTATCTATATCATCTATGTCTTATCTATCTATCCATCCATCCATCCATCCATCCATCCATCTATCACCTATAGACAGACCTATATGCATTCCCTGTAGTCATTTGTTGAAGGATGAAAATTCATACTGGATTAATTGTTTCCTCATGCATTTTGATTTGTTATGGTACTGCTATTTATTGATAGTCACAATCCTTTTTTTTGATAGCAAGATTGAATGAGATGTTTGGCATTCATTTTTATATGAATTACATTAATTCTTTCAAATATGTTAGAACTACAGATACTTCTTTATTACATATAAATGCTAATGTAAGTGCAGGCCTTTATCTGTTTGAAATTAAGTTGTTATTCTTACAGTTGTCAATTTCTTCCGTGTTGCATGTTACATCTGGATGGAAAGAAATGATAAAAACCCGGCATTGTTAGTTTAGTAGAGCAGTGCAAGCCCTGCATGCCCTCTGCTGGAAGTATTCCCTTACAGGATGATGTAGATCAGCTTCTGGAAGTGCTGGATGTCTGTCCTGCAGACAGACACATTCAACTTTGATGTACTTAGTTACTCATTAAGATATTTGTCTCCATAGCAGTTTGTTAACCCAGTAGGAAGTAAAGCTCCTCCAGTCCATTTTTTTCTTCACACTTTTCATTACAGCTTGAACTTTCGACCTTCTTGACTTATTAACCTTGTTACTACATAGCAATAAAAAAAGAAAATTAATTATTTGTTGTATAAAGTTGTTGAACAATATCATATTACTGACACAGGTTTTATACATACAGTTTTGCTCTGTTTTTAAGGAAGTTTACAGGTCCGATACAAGCTGAGTAAGGATGGGCTCCTCATTTTCACCATTGACTCTGGAAATTTTGCCAACCGAGAGCTGCACCATGTGAAGATTAACAGAGAAGGTAGAGAGCTCGTCATTCAGGTATGCCATGGCTTATGCTCTGTGTTAAATAACACTTCAGGCCACAAACACTGGCACAGTTGCCCAGAGAAGTTGTGGATTCCCATCTCTGGAAGTGTTCAGGGCCAGGTTGGATGGGGCTCTGAACAGCCTGGTCTGTCAGTGGGTGGTGTCCCTGTGCACATCAAGAGGGTTGGAACAAGATGGTCTTTAAGCTCCCTTCCAACCCAAGCCATTGTATGATTCTGAGAATTCTGGGAGTCAGACTCCCTGATCTTAATACCTGATCACTGGCAGGAGACAAAGGTTTCACACTGATTCAGCAGCAGGACAGCCCTGTAGCTTCAAGCAAAGCCCATCTGGACCTTATTCAAAGAGTACCCAACACTGGTGTTTTCCATTGCTTGGTCCTTCCCTTGCTTCTGACAATCTGTGAATTAGGAAACACCTTTGCCCAGAAATTCATCTGGACCATTGGAGTGTTTCTGTTTGGGTGTGTTTCCCAAGGGATAATGTGACCCCAGCTGCCTTATGCTCCCACAGAAAAGGAAAAGCTGAGGGAGTGCAGGGTGCAGTCACCATGTACATGGCAATGCCCCATCCTAGGAACTAGAAGAAAGCCATGCTGGGTGCGACAGCATCATGAGAGACAAAGGCCCTCCTCTGCCTTGTTCCCCTGCATTGCCTGTTTTTCCAAGGCAGAGAGAAGAGGATGTCTTACTGCTCCTTCTGCTTTTCTTCTAAGGCTAATTATAGCCATCCAGATTGCAAAACAGGTTGGCTAGATCTGAGGAAAAACCATTTAACAGGGAAGGGTGGCAGAGTCTATAGGGAGGTTGTATCTTAAGGAGTAGAATGAGAAGAAGACAAAAACATGTAGCACTGCATATTTTTTTTTCTCTACAGTTTCCATCTCTGGGTGGTAAAATTACACATCACACAACTGTGGTGGGTAGGCCTCATTATCTAAGAAGAAAGGTTATGCTAAAAGCCAGAGTTTTCCTCAAGTACAAGTCTTCTATTGTCTGCTGCTCTGTGGTTTTCTTCTGTACAGAACTAATTCTTCACAATACATTTCTAGAGTGGCCTCCTTTGAGTATACTCTGAAGTGACTAGACATGGATTTTGGGAACCAGGGGGATTCAGGGTCAAACATTTTAAGCTTTTCTGCAGGGGAAGTTTCTTCAAAGTCCTTTATATGACTATTCTGGTATACCTTTAAGTTTCTCATGCTAAAATCAAAGCACATTCACTTTGCTGTCTTTAGAAACTGAATCTCACTTGGGGGCAGAATTAGCTGATTTGCAGCTGAGGACATTCCCAGAAGTTTGTAGTACAATGAGATCTAGGGGTGTCCGTGTGCTGTTGTACTGAAGTAATTTTATTGACCTCTTCCAGGTTGATCAAGTTCTCAAACTCAAACACAACTTTTCTGAGATTGATTTTAAGGCCATTAAGTCACTCACCTTGGGCAAGGTCACAGGTAGGTTCTACTAAAAATATTCCTGATTTGTGATACATTACAGTGCTGGATTTAGCCTGTTCTGTGTGTTGGATTTTTGATAGAATTGGAGGGGTTTTTTGGATGGTTTTGCTGTGAGAGTTGGCCTGAGCATTCCAGTACTCCTATTTATATATCCCATCAATGCAAAACTTTGGCAGCTTTACTTGTTTGCACCAATAGCAATATTAAGTACTCCAGTTGCTCCCTCCAGTGAAATGATAAATACAGCCTGTGTGGCTGCACAGGGCAGCATCTTAGCCTAATGATACCATTTTGCTGACTGCAGCTTGCTCCTCTCCAGCCACTTCTGTTTCCTAATGATAAGAACAGCACAATAAGCCTTCATCCTCTCTACCTTTTTTTCACTGCCAGTCTTTTTCCATTTGAATTCTGCAAGGAATATTGCATATAGCACTTAGGCCACAATTCTGCATGTTCTGTACGTGGACCTTCTTGATCTTTACTCCTTTAAGCCACAAGAAGACCAGGAAAAACCTGCCCAAAATTTGGAAAATAGAACTCCTCTTTTTTATTGTCAAGTATGTCATATTCTTTTATACAGAGTCTTGTTCTTTCACAGTAAAATTCTAAATGCTTCCTTCTTTACAGACATTTAAGTCCTTTGTTCAAAATGGACCTCCATATCAAGTCTGACATCTATCTCACCATTGCAATTTTATATGTTTAATTATTAGGACACGGGGCCTGTGGGACTGGCAGCTAGACAGACACTACAGACATCCTCTAGTTCCTGCTTGTGCAGTGTAGCTCCATAGAACAACAACAGTGCTTTCTGCATCACCTTTATTAAACAGTTTAAGAGCAGGACCTGATTATCCACTTAGTTATATAGAATGGATTTTTTTCAGAATGCAGCTCTCTTCCAAGCCTTTGTGGACAGGTTTGTGAGCCTTACAGTTTTCAGCCCAATTCAGAGCTAAGCTAAAATTCCTACTTTGCCAATGTTTAGCAGTAGTGCTGAAAATCTAAAAGAACATTACTCATCCTGACCTCTACCTAGAACTCGAGCTATAGACACCAAATCAATAAAGCAAGGATTTTTTAGCCAGAAAGATGGAAGGTAGCACAAAGACCTTCAAAAATGTAGCCAGCTAGCTGACGTGGTGCAGCTCAGCATTATGCAGAGAAACTAGATTTAGTCACAAAAACGTGATTAACTTCACAAGTGAAAGTTTCTACAAAGCCAAAAAGCCCAGGTGGGCTCCTCCAAAGGTCAGGCATTCAGTTCCACTGAACACCACCGACTTTTCTCCTTTTATTTCTCTCTTGCCCCAAAGTTTATTGGGATTTCTTTTTAGTACAGCAATAGCTCATATTCTGTAATGACACTAAAACCATAAGCTCGGCCATCCAGGTGGTGAAAGATACTATTGCTGTACTGGAAATGACAGAGTGCATCCCAGGAAGTCACTTTAATTGCAGCCTAATCCTAATTCCAGTTTCTTTTTCGTATGCTAAGTGAATTTCCATAAACTGTTTCTTCTATATTAGGATTTAATTTTCCAGGTTTTATCCCACAGCTGTATCTATGCTGAGTAGAATCCTTGTGCCCTCAGAAAATCACAGATCTTCCTCAGTCTTCTCCCTCCAGGATAACCAGATCTATCAATCATCTCTTCATAGGACAGGTGCTCTGGTTCCTAAGTCATCTTTGCAGCCCTTCAGTGAACTCACTCCAGTAAGTCCATGTTTTTCTCCCACTGGAAAGCTTTTTTCTCTGCAAATCTGCTTTGTAGCTCCTCAGCCCCAACCAGTGCTGCTGGATGCAGTTCTTTCTAACCCAAGTGCAGATCTTCACATTTCCTTTGTTGAAATGCAGTGTTCTTGTTTTTTCATTCCTCCAGCTTCTCAACATCCCTCTGAATGGTGACACAACCATCTGCTCTACAGACTGCTCTCCACCATTTTGTATCATCTCCAAACTTATTCAGGTTATGCACTCTTCCATGACAGAAAGACATAAAACCAAACCAGAAATTCCCAGTGTTAAGAGTATTGCTTTGTTGTACCAAGAGGAGAGCTGGAACAACAAAGCAGTTTTGGGACTGTGGAACTTACATAAATATGTCATTATTTATCCTGTTGTGTGGGTAAAATGTTTACTATAGCTTCTTTTAGTGATGGCTCACCAGGTGAATCTGGGTGACTTAAACCAGTATTTACCAAGTTTCTCCTTCTCATTGCTCATGCCCTCAGCAAAGCAAAAATTTCCAGAGGCATGTGATGCTTTGGATTAGACCTAGACTTCCTGTAGTGTTTATTTTTGATTTCACTGTAATTACACACCTAAAGGCATTCATTAGGAAATGTTAGTGTCCACTGAAAGAGAACCATGTAGAAAACTCTCTGTTCTATATGTCCTACATATCTATGCTATAATCTTCTGAAAATCTCTCTCTCTTCTTTCCTGTCACACCACTGTTCATTTGTCTGCTCTAACAGCCTGATCCTGGCTGCCTAATCAGATGGTTATACCACCTTCTTTCTTGACTCCACCATTAATTTTCCACTGACTGGGAGATCTCAAAGAGGTCTTCCAGCAGGACATCATAAAAGCTTGAAAATTCTTCCTCACTAGATTTTCTTATGATAGCCATTTTAGTGTAGCTGGAACTTTTGAAAAGTGCACTTTTATAAAATGACCAGGTTTTTTCAATAATAGTGTTTCCCCTGCCTCTACCCCTCCCCACCCCAGCCCCTCTACTCTTACTTTAGGTACTCACACTCTAATATTTTTTTTTCCTCTTTTCAAACTGGCTATGTTTTTTTCCAATGGCTGCCTTATACCCAGCTGTGAATTCTGGGGAAAAAAACCCTCTGTTTTAGGCAGAGGAGTCTCACCTGGAATTCAAAACATAGGGGCACTCACTCTGCCACAGACTACTTGAATGACCTTGGGTCCATTTATGTGCAGATATAAAGGTAAGCAGGCATTTTATTCCCACTGGAACCAGTCTGAGCTTTACTATCTCCCTTCTCTATCAGTAAAGCATAGATAATAGAACACCCTTCATCAGAGGGGTGCTGGGAGGATAAAAGCATTAAAAGCTGTGAGCTCTTCAGATACACAGTAATGGGACCATATAGCTGCCTTGGAAAGATCAATCTAAATATAAGTGTGGCTTTGAAGACAAGGGAGTAAAAGGAAGCATCATTCAAGTAGCCAGCAGACGTCTGTTGAATTCATCCTCACTGTACCCAACAGCAGTAGAAAAATATTATTATCCTGTAGTTTGTTGTCATTTTTACTTCACAAATATAAAGTCAGGACACAAAAGGACCTATCCAAAGCTCATTGGTATCAATGGGAGTTTTTCCATGGACTTTAGTGAGCACTGGATTCAGGCCCCAAGTGGGTCATACAGTTTATGGCAAAGCCTCAGTGAAATTTTTACCAGAGTGCCAGTTCATTTACTTTAAGTGCTCCTTGCAGAGATCGTACTGCTTTATTTAACCACACGAACATTCTGACCTAACTCTGAGGCTGGCTCTGCTTTGAACAAGGGATTGAACTGCATGACCTTCAGAGGTGTCTTTCAAAGTAAACTATTTTGTAATTCTCTGATCTCAGAGACACGTCTGCATGTGTTTAGGTGTTGTCTACAAAAAGCTGCCATCCCAGTGGAAAACATAATTTATTTGTTTGCGGATTTGCTTTAATGAATCCTTGGAAACTTTCTACTGTGCCCCAACATGTCTAAATTTTTCACCATTTTTGCCCCTGGGAAAAATAATCTCTGATGTAGAGAAGTGAATTTCATTGTTTATGTATTTGCATCTGAGCAATTTAATATAGTAGCTGTGTAGGGATACCAGAGTAAAAGTGGTAGCACTGAAAGGATTCAAGAGGATTTTGAAGAAAAATATTGCGAGTATTTCTTTAGAACCTATTAGTGTTGAGCTAATTTATTTAGCTCAATAAATCATTCAATAAATCAATTTTATTTATTTATTTATTGTGATCAATTCAAAGTGATCAATTAGCAGACCTTCCCAGACTGGTAGAATAAATGATTGTGTATTCTGGCACAGGAACGTGATATCTTTTGTCTCTAAAAGCCTGAGCTAAAAAAATTCAGGTTTCCACTGAGTCATTCAGCTTTGTTATAAAGTGTACATAAAAGAAATTTTATCTGGAAAATATTTTTTTTTTAATAATTATTTAGGTGCAGTACAATTCTTATGATTTCTGCAATAGTTTTCTTATTAAAAGTTCATGGGGAGAAAATGGAATCTATACATTGAAGAGATCACAGAGCAGCAGTCCCTCCTCATTGAAGAGACTCACACAAAGAAATGAGATTATTCCAAAATTATATATTTGGGTTCCAGGACAACCCAAGATACACTTTCTGCCCTTTCTAACTGAATGATTAATGTCAGCAATGTTTACTGAGATTGTTGATGGACACAGTAGCACATTTTTCAAGGTACCTGCACAGTGCCTTGTAGTCTGAGACAGGTGCAGTGTGTGGACACTACAAGCGTCTTTTACCTCAGGGTCATGGGTTCAAATCTGGTGACAATGTCCAAGTAGTAATCTTGCCAATTCTGTTCAGCACCTTGGCAAAATGAGGCTTAAGTTTCTGAGTGAAATAAAAACAATGTTCATAAAGAAATAAAAACATATCGAATAATGTTTATGGTCCTGTTTTACATAGAGATATCTTTAGAAAGAGGGTATTTTACCCACTCTTCCAGTGCAAAAATAAAACTTACTATTTCTCTTTGATTTCAGATACCTGTCCTACTTGTTATCATTTACTATGTCAAATTGCTGTTTCATTACTGAGCAGATTGATGCTTGGTCCTAGAGAATTCTTGCGGAATTCTATTCATGATGAAAATTAATTTCCCATTACTGAGATATGAAGACTTAAAATTGCTTTATCTAAAATCTTAAAACAAGTGTGTTGTATGTGGCAGAGGTGTATAATGAAACAGCAAGGGAACAGGATGTCTGATTTTCTAAACAGGAATAAATCAGCACATAAGTTATGTTGATAAAGTCCATAAAGTTTGAAAAATACAACCACATATTATACTTAATCCTCATTTTCATTAAAAGCCATTGCAAATACATAGAAAAGCAACATAAAGCTTACTGAGCTGTAACATTGTAGACAGCTTCCAGGGATCAGCTACAGGACACCCAACAAGAAGCCAGGCCAACTTATGCACAACTCAGCAGATAAAGCTTAAAAATTACTTCCTAAGTGTAGGGTAAACTTAATTTGTGGAGAATGAGCAGTTTAATTACTAAAAGCTGAAAAAGATTGCCTTCTTTTTCTCCATGTAGCAATTAGCCAAAAGATCTCATTCTCCAGTACTGGGAGCAGAAATGAAATGCTAAAATGTCAGAAGATCAAACCAAGCCATCAGCAGCAATTCAGTGTGATTTTCCAGACCAGTGAAATGCGTGGAAAGATTCCCAGCATTGCCAGGTCAGAGGAAGGCCACTGAAGTTTCTCATGACCTTGGCTGCAGCACAGACCAGAGAACTTCACCGTGCTCCTCTCACTGAGCACTGTGTCACCTTTTGGAAAAACATTTTGTTGTGATGCAAAAGCTCCAAAGGGCAGAGTGTCCTTTAGTAAGCCTTTCACAGAGCTAACCATGCCATAGTCACAGATTTACATTATCCTCTCAAGAATTCAGGGGGCAGCACAAGTCGTTCATGTCCAGGTTGTGCAGCTTTCTTGTTGAGAGCAGTGAAAGCCCCCCTTTCTGACAGACATCAGACACACACCTAGAGCTGTATGATAAAGCAAACAGTATCTGTGCATGTGAATTTTTTACCAGAGGACTCTGACATTGTTTTTGGTTTGTTCTTTTGGTTTCTTTTTTTTTTTTTTTTTTTTTTAAAATTCAAAATCTTTCAGCAACAAATCCCCGAGTTCTCATTCATGCAAAGCTTGCTTTGACAAAAGGCTCATGGAACTGGCCCTTAATGTAACTTTTAAAAATGCCTGCAAAAGTACTGAATCTTTGACTTTTCAAACTACTGTACCATGAAAGGGGAATGCATTATTTCTTAGACTTAACTTTTTGCACATTGGGGTAGAACAGAGCAACTTAGATTGCTTGGTTATAAAAGATAGCAACAAATTCACCTTTTGTGTCAGAGCTAAGAAAACAATAAAGGCTGAGTGTAGGAATGTTTACAAAGGGTTTTATAAATTCAACAAAGATGGCAAATACTGTAAATTGGTCTTTTAGTATATATAAACCTTCTTGCAGGAACTTGGAAGCAATTCTTTGTCTGTTTTATAACATCTCAGCCAAAATCTCATTAAAAATCTGAATGCGGTCAATTCCTTCATATTTTCAGAAGGGCAAATGTGAACTTCTGCAAGATTGCAGGTTTTCCAGCGGCAAAGTCTCACTGTTTCCCTTCCTCATCTTGCAGCTCAGAGGCTGTGCCCCTGACAGCTCTGCAAACTGAGCATTTCTCCTGTAAGGCCCCTGGGAGAGCAAGCTGATACTTTACCTTCCTTTGCTGAGAAAAAGCCACACTTTTCTCTGTTATACTTCCACAAAGACACTCAAACATAATTAGAAATCTTTCTCAGTTAATTCCCTCTGGGTGCACGGCATAACAGTCACATATCTTGAGCACAAAAATTGTGTGATTTGGGCTGGCCTTGAGATTTCTCTGTATTTTCTTATTAAAAAAAAAAAAAAAAGTTTATATGATTAAAACAGCAGTGTCAGCTTCGAGAGAAACCTTTTTTTTTTTTTTTTAAAAAAAAAAAAAAAAGTTTATATGATTAAAACAGCAGTGTCAGCTTCGAGAGAAACCTTTTTTTTTTTTTTTTTCTAAATCCTGACCACTTGTAAAACGATTATATTTGAATAATAATGGAAAAATGGACCTTATTTTAAAATTTAGCATCCACTTCTCTCAGGATTTGAAAATAAACTTGAAAAGCTAGGAACCTTAATTCCCAATGTCTTTGGAAGTATTCCCAAAACTTTCAATGCTATAAGGTTGCTTTTTTTTTTTTTTTTCCTGTTATCAGGTGTTTTTAAAGACTTTGAATAAGTTTTGATAGTCTATCTGTGTGCATTTGTAGGCTTTTTTCTTGTTTGATTGACCTAGATATAAAGCGCATCATATTTGAGACCTCTGAGCAGTATGAATTTCAATTTCTACAAAGTAAATAATATGAGTTTGGAGAAAATAGAAAATGGCTTCACTGTCCTTCCTTGACTTTCCCAAACAATCTTTGATATTAAAACTTTTGGAACTAATTTTTTTACTGTGAAGGTGCAACATTGGAACAGGCTGGCCAAAGAATTTATGGATCCTCATCCCTGGAAGTGTTCAAGGCTAGCTTGAATGGGGCCCTGAACAACCAGGTCTAGTAAGAGGTGTCCATGGCAGGGGCTTGGAATGAAATGAACTTTAAGGTTGCTTCCAAACCAAACCATTCTATGATTAAAAAAAACAAAACAAAACAAAACAAAACAAAACAAAACAAAACAAAAAAAAAAAAAAAAAAAAAAAAAAAAAAAAAAAAAAAAAAAAAAAAAAAAAAAAAAAAAAAAAAAAAAAACAAAAAAAAAACACCCTTGCCTTTGATTTGTTTTCTCTTTGTGAAATCTAACTGAACACATAGTAGCAGGTAAGTTATTTGTGCTATTTTTTCTACAGGCTGGAAAATAACACAGAGACATTTGTTTTAATTGTGATTTAAATAAGAAGAGGTATAGTTTTATTCTTTATTTTATTAGTGAAACAGGGCTAGTGGAGTGAGAGCCATATTCTCAACTAGGAAGATTCCTAGGAATTCTGACAATAAAATAGTACTAACATGAATAGGTGCTTCAGGAAAGTTGAATAATAAACTCTTGAAGAAGGATGGGAAGCTGAGGTAGCAAGCCATTCAGTGAAGGGCCACATACAGCATTTTATATCAGAAAATAGAGAGCAGGGTCTTTCCTCCTGCAGAAGAGAAGCAGAATACCTTGAAAATATAGTCCATATATGTGCAACTGATGCTGTTAGCAGATGAAGAAAAAAGTTAATGAATATCAACCCCATAATTCTATGTATTTATGTAGGTACTTTACTTATTTTTACTATTATTATTATTTTTTTGTTGTTTTTGTTGTTGTCATGGTTAGTAGATATGATGTGCTAGATATTGTCCATTAGTAGAGAAAATGGATGAGAGAAAAAGATCAGTGCAGGATTTTATATGCAAGACAATTCAAGGTAAGTAGCATTACAGAGAAAGGACTTTGAGAACCTCATGGGTCAGGCCAGGGAGAACTTGTAGGTTGCTGGAGGAGAAAACTGAAGAGTTGAAATCAGATAATAGATATAAAAGGGGTGGGTAAGGCAAAATAGGATTCATTTTCTTAATGCCTTCCTAAAACAGTGAATTGCCAGATGTTTTTCTGTTGTACTGCAGACAGTTTGTCCCTGGACCCTGAAGTCTCCAAGGCAAATGCCTATGGTTTCACTGGCTGCCTGTCCTCTGTCCAGTACAACCACCTCGCTCCCCTGAAAGCTGCCTTACGCCATCCCAGCGTTGCTCCCGTGACTGTCACAGGTTCCTTGACGGAATCCAGCTGTGCATCCATCATGGAAGCTGACGTGAACACAGCAACCACAATATATTCCTCATCAGGTATGTCCTGCTGGGAGGGGATTGGGGAGTTTAAAGGATACTGCAGGGTGAGGTTTCCTTCCTTTTTGCCGTAATGCAATCGTGACAGCACGAGTAGTGTCAATTGTGACTCATGAGTATGTATATTCAAGTATGAATAGTGGAACTGGGAAGTTGACCTTTCTCTCAGAATTCAGAGTGTTGAGGATGGGCATCAGGACTAGTCAAGGCTCCTTTAAAAGTCATTGTTCTGAGACAATATTTTCAGACTAAGTTCCTGGATTGCCTAAAACATGCCTGCCTAGAACAAACAAATAGTCCCAAAGCTGTAGTGGAAAAGCTTTGAAAGTTTGGTTATGCACCTGATTTGTCATTCCTGTCCATTCCAGATAATTCTGGTGCTGCAGATCTCCAAGAAGAACATAAATGTTGCAAAGATTCTATATCCCAGTGGTGATAAAGTAATAGAAGTTATATAAAAAACAATTCAAATTTGTTCCTACCCTAACAGAAATGAGCAAAAACTCTTGTACAAACCCCTTGGCACGTGTGACTTCCACTGGATGTTTGTACTTCATTCTCTTAGACTAGAGAGAGGGAGCACTACTTGAGCAGTACCAGCAAGATGATGCCAATTGCTTGTACGTCTTTTGCAATCCTGAAGCTATCCTCTGGGAATCTGAAGTATTTTGCATATGTGAATTTGTATGCAGAGAAGGAAACTGAGAGCAGCTGGAAGTGTTGTCACCATGAACAGGGACAATCAAGTTGCTGCTTTAGTCACCAGTGGATGTGGCAGAATTCTTAATGACCAGAAAAGGGTGCAAATTAAGGGCTGTTTTTTGCCCCTTGACTTATAAAGCTACTTTCTCCTTTTTGATAACTGATAAAACTCTGATTTAGATCATAATACAATTCCTTTCACATTTTTACTTGCATCAAATCCCCATTTCCTGCAGCTTCTGCCTAAGATACCGAGCAGAAAACAAATGATGCTATTAGCATTCTGCATAGGGAAAAAGGCTGCTGATTACTCTGGAGAGTGGCTGTCAGTGTGCTCCTCCCCAGCCCCCCACTTCCTCCTCACTGCCTCCAGTTGTCCGAGGTGTCTGCTCTGATGCACAGACAAATGTGTCTTGTGAGTCCTGAATGGGCAATCATACTGAAAATATGAACTCTTTGCCCTGTGGTGTTTGCCCTGTGGTCTGTCACCTCAATGATCTAATTTTTCTAAGGAGTTTAGAAAGCAGTAAAACCTGAGGTTCAGAACTTGCAGACAGAACACAGAGCAGACTGTAGCATTTGAAGTTAAATACTTATAGCATACAATCAGTTGCAGTCTATTGTTAAGGTTAAGCACTGTTGCATCAGAAATGCAGAATTATTATAAAAACTCATGCTTGTCTTGCCACTCTGTGCTCTAAAATATGATTTCCTCTCAATGTGATGAATTATCTGACATTCCAGTCTCACTATTCACACTGGATTTGATTAAAGCCTGAATAAGATCCTTAGAACAAGTGAGCTTTGAAGACTTCATGTCTTTATATGCTAAAGTAAAAGCAATAGGCAGTTGATTCTTGTTTAAAAAAATTTTCCAATTTGTAGCAAATTATAATTTCTATAGATGTACTCAAGCATTACAATTCTACATGGGAAGGACACATTTTAAGAAATAAAAAGAAAACAGAGTCAAGGATTAACTTTCAAATTCACTGCTCATATATCAATTCATCACTTCCCAATTTCTCATTATTGAGTGTCTGAGAAGAAAAATAGAACTTCAAAGGAGGCTGTACATGTCTGCGTCGATATTCTAATGTGCAGCTACAACAAGAAAGCCCAATAGGAAAACTCTTTAAGTGTGTGAAAAAAATATTTCTATATTTATATCTTGAAAACAATTGAAACTGTTTCCTTCAGAAAGAAATGCTTGTGCTCAAAAAAGCTTCCTGGCAGACAGATACGGAATAAAATCCATTCACACAATTATCTGAAGACTTTTTCTGATTAGGAAACACGGATTGAAAGGTGACTTACTGTGGTTTTGAAATTTAACAAAGATCACCTTCTTCCTTGCTGAGGCACATGTAAAGATTTTGTTATTTTGAAGTCTATATTGATGGTATAGAGATAATAGAGTTTTCCTATGGTATTTTTTCTTGATATTAAAATGCTGTGAAAGTTAGAGAGGAGATTCAGCTGTGTGAATGGTGGAGTCCTAAGCTGCCTGTCCTCTTAAGCTGAGAGCAGGTCTTCAAGCCTTTAAACTAAAAAATGTCAAATACTTTCATAAGTCTGAAACTACACAGAAAAGCTTTGCTTCTGAAAAGCACCCTAAACAGTGAAGTTCCATCTCACTGTGCTAGTTGTGCTCGACCTGGTATTTCCAAACAAGCTCTGACTGGCTAGGGATATGCCAGGACAGCCTCGGCTGCAGCAACTATGAGATGGTGAAGTTCAGGATCCTCAGAGGAAGGAAAAAAGGCAGAAATGCATGACTGCAACCTTTGACCTTCTCATGGACCTGCTTGGAAGAATCCCACAGTATACAGACATGAGAGAGGAGCGAATACATACAACCAGAGAGGTTGTAAAGTCTTCATCCTTAGCTATATTCAAAACCCAAATGGATACAGCTGTGAAAAAAAAATTCCTGTAATAGCCTTGGATTTGAGTAGGGCTTTAGGCTACATGATTTCTAGTGAGCCTTGTGACCTCAGCAGGGCTTCCAACCTCAGTGAATCAAGCTGTAATGACATCAGTTTTATCTAAAAGGAGGAGGATGTCCTGTTAAGATCTTAGATGAGACCCAGTATTGCTGTTCCTTGGCTTCAGAGTGTATTTTGTTCCCACTGGAGATCACTCTGCTATTTCAGGCCATCTGCTGCACTGTAACAAACCATCATCTCCTTGTTACCTGATTTCATTTCTCAGGCAAAAGATAATTCTTGGGGCTTGTGGCTGTTGTCCTCCATTCTGAAGCTGCTCTTCAACGTTTGTTCTGGTTTCTTCTCAGTGCTTAACTTCTGGTAACCAAAAAGTAGTGGAGTGCTGGTTGCATTATGTGTCAGATCTTAAATAATCTTTTAGGCACAAATAACATCCTATATAATTTTAATATAGAAATTTAATTTCATACTTTTTCATAGATAGTTAATATTTTTTCATTACTCTTTTTGACTAGTGCCATGCACTGGCAGCACTTGTAATTTTTTCTCTAGTACAGGAAAACTGTTGTAAAACACATGTAAATTTTTAATTGTCACTGAATTCACTGGCTTCAGCCAAGGAATGGGGTAAAAAATATCTCACCAAACTTCCATTATCCAGGAAGTTAACTCTTCTTCAATCTGAAATAATGATTGCTCTCCTCTTCTAGTTTGTGGAAAGAAATAACTGAGTCACATTATCAATCTTTGACAACCATTTATGATATAAAATAGTATGTTCTTCTCCTCTTTGACTAAATTAAAAAAAAAAAAAAAAAAAAAAAAAAAAAAAACAAAAAACAAAAACAAAAACAAAAAACCAACAACTTAAATTACTAGTTTTGACTTAAATAACTAACTCGTATATACTGAAAAATAGTGAGATGAATAGACTGATTATGTACAAAATTATTAGAAACTGCAATCTAATTTTGAGTTTCTCCCTGTTTTGAGCTTATGATCAGAGGCCTGAGATTAGGCTAAATAACCCCTGATTTCCTTTCCAGCCTAACCTTTTCTATGATGCATTCTATATTTATGTGTAAAAATGTATTTTTACTCCCTTTTCAGTCCCACAAATGTAGTAGATGAGATGAAGCATTGCCATGACGATTTGGTTCTTGGGAATGTCACTATGCACACGATAACCAGGCAAGGGGGCTTTCATCAATAAGTTTCAAGTTGAGGGTCCAAATCTGTGATTGGTGATCACCATCCATGTGGTAATGGATGTATTGGAGGGGTTCAAGTGGTTCCCAGAAGTCCCTTTTGTGTCTGTAGTCAGTCAAGGGACTTTATCTTTTCAATATGGGTGTGATTGAACAGAAATCCTTCTGCCCCTAAAACTTGCAAGAAGAGCTGCATTTTTAAAAGCATCAAAGCCTCTTTGAGGCTCATGTCTTTGCACTTCTTTGGGGCTGCTGTCAGTGACATAGATAATAAGGAAAAAACGTCATTTTAAAAACCTAAGTAGTCCAAACCCACCATCATTATAATTCAGGGTATCTTGATGCACAAACATGAAATTGTTGCTTGTTTTAATAAAAAATATCCTCTTCAGCAATGGCTATGCCAAAATGGGCCTGAGTCTGTTACTAAGGTGCGGATTTCAATTACAATAAACCTTGCAACACCAAATTTCTCAGGCAGGCATCAGAAAGATCAGTTTGGCAGAGTAGTACATAATACATAGCAGAGACAGTGATCCCTGACTCTCTCCCTATGCACATTCTCTGTAGGATAGCCTGGAGGCTTTTAAAGGAGAAACACACAAATATGAATCCCTTCAAAGGAAGGGCTAAGCTGAAGAGAAAAGAAAAATGTGAAGGTGCAAAAAAGCTGGGTTCAGCTAGCAGTAGAAAACATGGTGTCTTCTAAAACATGCTGGACTAAAAAGTCCACTACTTTAACTCCACTGAAATCAGGAAGGACTTGATCTCTCAGATTTGGATCTGAATTTGAATCAAATAGCTAACATGTTGTTTCAGAGTTTCTACAATAGTCATTTGGAGACAGAGTACAAGAGAGTGGAATCGTCAAGGAATTGTTAATATGATTTAATTTATGATCCCTCTCTGTTTTGGATCCAATTTGACCACTGCATTTCTGTAACAGAGATAAAAACATCTCTTCCAAGAAGCTGTCCCAAGTAGAGACTTCTTCTCTTTGTGGGATTGAATTCAGGTTTTATATCTCATCTACAAGCATAGATCAGGTCTAAATCTGCCTATCATCCCTTTCTTTTGGCTTCTTTCTGATATATTTTTTTAGGTAACAACAAAAAACATAATAATACATCTCTGACTGAGAAAAGCTCCCAACAGGCTGTTTAGTTGAAATGTCTCTCTGATTCTTCTGATGAACTGAAACAACACTTTCAGCTGTTAGTGTGAACACTTGCTCTTTTCTTTTAAATATACCCTTAATAGAATTTGCTCTTGAAGATGTAGAAGAAAATGGTTCTGCAAACTCACTTTATTTTACAGACCCTTCTGGTTCAGTTCTCCAGTCCCCCAAATCATATCCTTCAAAAACAGATCAGAATTCATGAGAGTAAGAGGACACTTCTGTCTAAGCCACAGAGAAAATGAACAGTTGATACAGGAAATAAGTTTTCTTTTGTTTAACCAACTGCAGATCCTTTTGGGAAGACAGATGAAAGAGAACCTCTCACCAATGCAGTCAGAAGTGATTCAGCTGTGATTGGAGGTAATTTTATTTTTAAAGACTACAGTCAAAAAATAATTCTGTCAAGGCAAAAATCCAGGAGACTTTAAATCTGGGCTCCATGAAATCTAGTCCCAAGGGGGTTTTTTGTAGTCTGATGAAGGTCTGGTATCTGCTCTGTTTAGTAACACATGTCTGAGTCAAGCTACCTAGGCAGACAACTGCATTATGGATCATTATGGTCACACATGGGTCATCAGGAACCTGAGTCTTCTAAAATATAATGAAACTCTGTCTTCCTGCCTGCTTGAGCAGGGGATCTGGACAAGATGATCTCCAGAGGTTCCAGGTGTCCTCTGATTCTGTGTGAGTCTGTGTTCTAAGACCCAGCTAAATAGCATTTTTTTTACACACCACCCTGGTGAATACTTTGCAGAGCATTCACATAACTCACACTTTCTGAGCTCTCTCTTTGTAATCTGTGTAGTGGAACACACCAGGTCATATGGAAGTATTTATATACTGGGGAACAGTGTCCTCTTAATTTCATGTAGGGTTTTAATTTACCTGTAACGGCCTAGAAGACAATGTATTTCTGTTTATTTTATAGCATGCCCTGTAGTGAGCTGCCTGTGATAATATCTAGAAGTTATAAACCAAAGTGTACAAGGCTCGTGCAAGTTTCCCAGAGATAACATAGAAGAATATGACAGAGCATATGACAGAGCAGCAATTTGTATGAGCATAGAGATCTAGTGTTTTAAAAGCAAACACACTGAACTAACTTTATTTCCAGTGAAAGCATAATTTTACAGAAATTAGTCAAATCTATCAATATATGCTAGATTTTAAGTGTTCTTAAGATCACAAAATAGAAATAAAAACTACCAGGGAGGGTTTGACAGAGGCATATGTTTGTGTATGGACTGAGATGATCTATCATACCAACTAGCTGCTGTGCATTGGTAATGCATTTTTGAGGTAACTGAGTGTTTTGTTTTGGTTTTCACTCTTTCTATCCTTCCTTTTCTACCCCTTTGCAGGTGTAATAGCAGTTGTGATATTCATCATCTTTTGCATCATTGCCATCATGAGCAGATTCCTCTATCAACACAAACAAGCACATCGAAATAGCCAGAAAAAGGAGAAGGAATACCCTGAAAACCTTGAAAGCTCCTTTAAAGCTGACATTGACTTGCAAAACACAGTGAGCGAGTGTAAACGGGAATATTTTATCTGATGGACAATGCAATTTCTTCTTACCCTTCCTCCCCTAACCTCCCTTTCTTTATTCCTCTTCCCCTTTCTTTTGAATTCTTTTTTTTTTAACACTCATTTTTTGCTAGCTGCTTTTTCATTTGGAAGAAACGCCCTGCACAGGAGACACTGAGAACAATCACAGTGCCTCATTCTCTGCACAAGAACCTGGCAATCACAGTTTACTTCTGCAGCTCAAGAGACCTGTTATCCCATCCTACACAAAATAAGATCCACCTGCACACCTGGTTTCTGCTGTCAGTTCTTGGATGTTTCAAAGTCCCTACATTTATTTGTTGGGTTGTTTTTGTTGTTTTTTTTTTTTTCCTCTGGAGCCATTTAAGTCATTGCTTTTACACTAGAACTGGACTATATAAAGTACAGGTAAAGTAGTTGAACACATAGCTCTGCAGATACTGGGACAGGATAGAGGGAAAGAATGAGATCAAACCTGATTTATTTCACAGGCTCATTTACAACAATCATAAAGAACCAGCCAAATTCTCAAATGTTTCTAATTGATATATTGTCTATTGATTTCAATGGTGTTAATTTGTACCAGTTGAAAAGCTGGTATGACATAAAGGAAAATAAAACTGTCCTCATTAAGCTCCTTCCCCCAACCTCCTGTCCTTTTACTGTAACTTTTAGGCTTCTCAGTACTTTCCCAACAATATATGTATCAACAATAAATGTCATTCCCATGCACTTCTTTCACCTCCATCTCATAAGGCTGGCTATGTAGACCCAACATGCACTAGTATAACCCTAGCTGAAGCATGGAAAATAGTAGTTTGAATCTCCAAGGGGTTTAGGAAGCTGCTAGGACTTAGGTGCTCTATATTTGTCTGAAATTTTAGAAATGCAGCATATGCCTGTTCATGCCACATGGAGGATTATCACACACTGAGGTTAAACGCTGTTGCCGCTGTGGAAAAGAAAAAGAACATGAATAGAAAAAAACTCCAAAATAGTTTTATCTTAAGCATGACTCACACCTTCTGCAGCTCTTCTAAAAAAAGAAAAAAAATAATCCTACTATTCAAAAAACCCTCCCAAAACTGCATGAAAGATTGATTGGTATTTCCTGTTTGTAGAAATTGGAATAACTTCTCCAAAGCTAAATAGAGAGAGATCTGATGTCATGTCTAAAAAGATTAATATTAGATAAGCCCTCTTTACAAGGAAGAACATTAGGGAAACAAACAGATCCCAAATACTCTACTTCAAATTAATCTTCACTTCTTTTTCTAAAAGTGTTCTGTCTTTTCCTGATTGGGAACACTACAAAAGAATAAAGTTCTACCCATTTTACTTGTGCTGCATGGTTACAGTGTGAGGATGAAAAACCTCCTTTTCAACCACAAACATCCTAAGGGTAAGAAATTAAGGGCTCCCAGCCAGTGAGGTTTTGAACAACCTATTGTGTCTGTATGACATCTGCCTTTGCAGGGCTTCTACAGTGCATGTAAAATTTGCTGGTGGTAGAATTAGGCCTAAAGTTAAGGGGGAAAAAGATCTTATTCATTGCAGTAGTCTTGATAAGAATTAATTCTAGACAATTGATTGTGCAGCTGATCCTTCTTTGCCCTACACCCTGTGCAGTCATCCTGGAGTTTCCACACAGTGGTCCTTTTTACATAATTAAATAATCCCAGTATGAGGTAATAACCCACAGCAAACTAGAGAGGAGCTTACACATGCGACAGGTGCTGCTTTTCTCAGCAGTCCATTTTAAAGGTATGTAGGTGTTCATTTGTTTGAGTTCTTTGTTTGAGTGGGTTTTTTTGGTTTTTTTTGTTTTTTTTTTATGAGAGGAGAGAGCACACAAGGAAGAATAAATAAATATATGACTGTTTGGATATGGTGATTCTTTACCACTTCTTTTGGTGCATTCAGGGAAGAGAAAGCAGTCTTGGAGTGACATCATTCTTATGTAAAGAGGAATATGAGGCTAGCCCTATAACCAGAGCTCTTCATTGAGCAATTTTATTAAGCTATCTATATTGAAACTAGTTCGGTGCCATTCTCCCTCAGCTATGGTCAGCTGCAGCCATTTTTCCACACCCTGGCTGTTGGGGTGACACAATTACTTGACAGTGTTTCTGTGTGGTGAGTATTGGAATGATGGACTGAATAGCTGTGTTCTCTTTATGTTGCTTTATCTTTGGTGGTAAGATCCTGGCAAAGCAATTATCTTTTTACTTTCATTCCTGCAGATCAAGCTGCTTTGTTTGGCATGGCAGAAGGGAGGAATAGGAGAGTTGATGGGCACCTCTGCCTGTTTTTGAGTCATATTTTCTGAAATGGCCTCTGTATGAGACATCTCTGATGTGCTAATGAGCTTAATTGGCTACTTGAAGAATGGAATAGGAAGGTAAAACTCTGAAAATTTGGCTAGGTTGGGATGCATCTGGAAAAAGAAAGAACTGCACACGAATGCGTGCATGAGTATACAGAGAGGTGCATCTATACTGGAGGTACTCAGGTACTGAGATGGGAATATTTTTATGCTACAGGGCTGAACAAATGAACAATGAACACACTTGCATGGACTTCTAAATCAGGATGCCAAGATGTCAAAATTATTCTTATTAAAAGATAGCTGAAGTATACTAAATGAAGTACTCTAAATATTAACTCCTTTTTGTATTTTAAATTGCTTTGTTCTAATGCTTTCTTTAGTGAGGGCATACTTGGATTTCCTTCAGTACCAGTTAAAGGCAATTAATAATTTTTTTTATAAAAGAGAGGAAATACAGTTTTGAAAAAATCTGCTAGTGCTCAAATTCATTTTCCTTGGATCAAATTATAACATTTTTCCCATCTATTTAAAACCCTTTCTGCTATTTTTGTCAGCATTTCTATTTAAATGGGGTGTTTTCCCTTTTTCTTTTAGCTGTCATTCTAGATAATATTTTTTTCAGTAAAGCCAGAGGATAATATTTTTACACATACAATTCTAGGTTTCATTTCAGTGGAAAACCTGGGACTGTCAAAGAGTTGTTTGGAGGCAATGTTTGGGTTTTCTTCCTTCCCCAAGATGAGCTTCATAATAAAAGTAAGGAACTGGTAGACGGACACTCAGTCTCTTTTTTCTCTTGATGATATGATATGAAGCTTCTGAAAATTATTATTGCTAGGCAGGGATTTTTGAACTGTGAAATTACAAAGTATCTTAGATATGGATTTAGGCACTGCAAGCTCCTCTTTTCCAGAAAAGGCTTGACCAATAATACCCATGCTTATAAAGATAAGTCTGAGCTGGATGCCCAGGACTCTCTGTGAATGCAAGTGCTTGGCTATAGAAAACAAAGGAAGGCTGGATGTCAGAAAGCTGACTCCAACTAACTTGGCTGCCTCCTGGGTGAAGGATAGGCTTTACAAGGAATTCAGTCTCTTGAGGATGTGCATCAATGCTAAAGTGACTAAACAAAATGAGCATTTAACTCAAATTAATTTCAGTTGAGTTTCTGTGTCTGCCTTGCTGTAAAATGTTCTAGTATACTACAAGACATTTAAATACCTTTGAAAATTCAGTCCCATTTCTCTTTTGGAAGTAGAACTTTGTTCCTAAGTAAGTTACCTATGTAATTGGCAGTTAATATTTCCTCTGGCCTTATTCACTTACTAATGACAAGAAAAGTGTGAGTGTTTTGGGTCAATTTTTCACATGTACACTGTTATTATTTTTTCTCGATCTTGTTGTGGCTCAGAACTTAAGTTATGTCTGCAGTGAAAAAGCCAAATAAAAGACATACTTTTTACTCATATGGGCTAATCCAGAATTCCCACCTGGGTAAATATGACTGTAAAAATCAGACAAATAGAGCTGTGCTGTTATCAGTGTATGTTCAGTCATGAGATGCCCTTGATATTTAAGTTAAAACTATAACCAGATTACAAAAATAAGATGCTTTCTCTTGACTTTATTTTAACCTGATCTAGCTAGACTTAACTACTATAGGACCCCACCTATTTATCAATTGCCCAATTCTTACAGTGTAATCGAAACCCTTGCTTTAACGAGATCTTTGACTATATAATGCTAATAATAGCATTTAACTGATCACATATTTCACATACTGGGTGAGGAGCAATCAATATATCATATTTTTTCAGTATGGTGAGGGGTTATGAATCTTTTCCTAATGAAGTCAGTTATTGATTTTGCTGAAGATAAGATTGAGACCTATGAAGCACTTGGATATTGCTTTTCTCTGAGTCTTTGGAGTTTGTTTCGTTTTGCATTTGGTTTTACTGACTGCCTGTTTTACAACTGTCTTCCCATCCTGTCCAGTCCTGGTGAGGATAGGGCAAATGTCTCAAACACCCTGTGAGATTAAATGAATCACTAGAGATGCCTCTCTCTCTCCATTGATTAAAAAGACAGGGTGGTCTCCTGGCAACAGATAAGTTACTTTTAGCAGAATTTTCCTATGAATCCAAATTTTACAATAGTTTTGAAGATGCAGTAGATACATCTCTACAGGTATTACAAGTGACTTTTTTTTTTTACTGAGGTGACAGCTAGGGTCAAGGAAGGACACCTTACATCTAAAATTACACTAAACATCTCCGCCTAGTAAATGTATACATCTCCTTGCAGCCAAATATATGAAAATTGAGTCTCAAAGTACTGCTTTGTGCCTGCCCACTAACACTGGAAGGATTTTATGGGATTTTAATGAATAAAGTGACAATCTGATCAGTAATCTGTGGGGAAGTGGATAATTCTCCTTTCAGTCTGTTCTGACTGAAAGAATAACGATCCATATTGTGGATCGAAAAATATAGATCCAACATCCATATTTTGCCTCACCTGGGAGATTTTGCAGATCCCATACATGAAGCCAGATCCCAACCATTTCTGAATCTAAAGCTAACTCAGCCTTCTCAGATGTTTGGTGCCATTTGAGATGGTACTGGAGTATCTCTGCAGCTCCAGGAAGGATGTAAGTCTCCTGTCTGTCATATCCTGGCATCTGTTAACTCCAAGTAGCTATATCTGATACTTACTGGATTTTCAAATTATACAAGTTCCCATCCAGAACCCCTAAGTTCTCAATGAGATGAATCCCTGAAAAAATAAATCCCATCTTCAGAACAAAATCAACATTCCTTCTGTAAGGAAGCCAGTCAGTTGACATGCATCCTCCACTTCAAATTAACAAGAGTGTAGAGGAGGCAGAACTTAGACCTCTTTGTGGTCCACCATCTCATGCCATTGTCTGTTGCTCTCACCTACACAAAGTTTACCCCAAACAAGACCAGTTTCAAGTATTCTGCTGCACTGCTCTTTTTTCACAGACACAAAGGAGGGTTTTTTCCTATTTTAATTTTTCAGAAAGCAACACTTCATAAAAGACTTCAGCAAAGTCTGAGACCTTGTGAGTGCTATTTCAAAGCTTTCATGCAGTTTTTTAATGCCTACTTAGCAAACAAGCCAAGTGATATAATTACACCCCTGTCAAACCAAGGACCTTATCCAGAGTCTTTAGAGTTTGGTGGGAGGTCTCTTGCTTGCCTATAGTTGGAGTTGCACCATGCCCTTGAAGTTGTTGGGGGTTTTCTTCACAGGTTGATATCACAGCTTCAAAGCATCATTTGTTCTCTTGGGTTCTGCAGTTTGCTGTACTTTCTTTTCCAGTGGAAAGTTCTTCATGTCCTCTTTTGGTATGGGTGGCCCCCTCCTGCCTGCTACTTTTGTACATGAAACTTTTAAACACATTCTTCTTTTGGGTCTGAAGTAGCTTTTTTCTTTGTTTATTTCAAGACATGCATATAGAGAGTTTGAATATTTCAGTGTACTGGTACTTATTTTTGTGGTACTCTTTTGCACTAAGTTACTCTGACAAAAACAAAAATTGGGAAAAAAAGCACACTTTCTGGTGAACTCTTGTAATTTGTAAGCTCGTTGTTTGTTGTTTGTAATGTGCTGAGTCTACAAGCCGAGCTAAGGAAGGATTAAGGCAACAGTTTGTGTTGACAGTGTCACTCCATATCTAGTTCACCTCTGTTTTCTTCATCCCTCCTTTTTCTTTAACATGTGGAGCTGTCAAATTGCTGGTAGGAGTCAGAGGAGCTTTCTTCACAATTGAAATTAAGATAATGGTTTTTCTCCTGGCAGTCAGAGAAACCAAAATAAATGTCAGCTGGGTGTTCAACCAGAAGGGAGACTGCATTCCAATGTGGAAATATAGTCACCTACAGGTGATGACCTCAAAGGGGAAAAGAGGACATTAACATTTCAAACTACCATTGTGATGGGGCAGTGAAGGTGGCAAAAGCTCTTGGGAAACGTTCACTGTCTGAAGCCATGCATGGTAACCATCAGGTGGACATGGGGCTCTCGGGTATTCTTCAGTGGTTGGTTTTACCCTGGAATGAATTGCTACTTAGTTGTCCTGATGATCTATAAAGTGCTTCAAAGGTGGGGGAGGATTTCAGAGCTCTGGCTGATACCAGATTCGAATCTCCCCAGTTATCACTGGAACTCTCCCAGATAACCCAAAGGCGAATGGGGGATGGTTTCCCTCAAATAATCATAATATTAATCAAATGTTGGGTACAACAGGTGATCCAAAGAATGGTGTTTGTTTTGAGACTTTCCACTCCCTCATTTAGGATGCTTGTGGCAGCTTTTTTCTAATCTACTGACTGCTGTTCACATTGCACCACTTACTTTTTGATATGCTAGTCATAACTCTCTTCACAAATTTCAATCCCAAAGCCCTAAATAAAGTCCATTATTTACTTTTTTTTGCATGCCCTTTACAGCTCCTTTAGGCACACACCCTTTTTTGATGTGTTTTGTCATTGCTGCCAATGCAGTACCCATATTGTTAAGAAAGAAGAGCTGTTTCTTAGGTAAAGCTTAAATACAGCCAGTCACAGCCTCACTTTCCATTCACCACACAGTGGAATTGAAGGTTCAGGAGCTTTGGAGAGCAAACAGGTACATTTTTTTTATTCAGACATCCAGTCATAAAAATCTACTCTTTGATTTTTTTAAATGAAACCCGTAACCATTATATCTAAATGATAGTGAGAACCTTAACATTGTCATACCTCACCTGCTTTGAAACCCACTTTGTGAAAGAAAGACAGCTTCAGACCTGGTTGTAATCCTGTTTAGGTCAATGTAGATACATCACAGATGATTTTATGATTTTCATACTCCTCTTGCTATGATGATCTCCTGCAAACTGAGGCTGACATACATGAATCCAAGTCAGGACCTTGTATTTGTCATCCCTCAGTGCTGTCAACGAGAGTTGCATTCACTGAAATTGTATTGTTTTCTATCAGAACTGTGGATAAAATTCAGGGTAAGGCAATGAACTTCAGCTCCACAAAGCCCATGATATGGCTTAAGTCACCTTCAGGAATTTCTAAAAATTTGTTTGGGAAAGGTTGATCTGTGGGTGGTGTCTTGTCAACCAACTCAGGAGCCCACCCACTAACACTGGAAGGATTTTATGGGATTTTAATGGATAAAGACACCCTAAAAAGAAAAAAAAAGAAAAGGGCAAAATGGCAGCTGCAATTAAGAATTTATAATAACAAAAAATTGGTTCTTTCTACTGATGAGCCCTTCATCGTTCATTTTACTTTGTTCTACTCAGATTGTATTAAATAAATCTCTCAGAGCTCTGTTCATTTTATTAGCAAAGCAAAAAAAAAAAAAGAATTATTTTAATGGTTCGTCCAAGGGTAAAACAAGAGTCTCTCAGTTACAGTAAAATGTGAAATGGAGATTTAGATTATTCCCCTTTCGCTATCTGGTTTTCTAAAGAGAATTCCACAGGACGTTGCCTCAGTCTAAGTCAGTTTTGTAGACAATGTAACATGTCTTAATACCCTGTTAAGGGATTGAAAAAATTTAGCCTTAGCTTCTTTCGTTTTCTATGGTTACTGTTGTACAGAAGAAAGACTTAAACTGTAAGTAATGTATATTTAATAAAAAAAGACTTTTTGTATGATTTTGTGTCGAAGACAAATGCCTCCTCTTGTGTTCTTATCTTCTAGCTGAATGAACATTAAAAAGTGCTGATTATGGGAAAACAAATTTTCAGGTGTTTACATGTTAACTCTGAGCCAACACAGCTCACTGGATGATACTATTGATTTATTGATTTTAGCTATGGCTAAAAGTTACTGTCAGAGGAAACCTGGCCCTCGTCCACGTCCCTGACATAACTCATTAGTGCTGACTAAAAGTCATGTCTGCAGGCAGGCCGTGGTTCTGGTTGGAAAAGCAGCCAGGTCACAGCTCTGTGCTCTGTACCCACACTCACAGGAGTGCACACACATCCTCCCTCCCCAGCCTGCTGTGCACAAGCAGCCAGAGTTTCTGTTTCACAACAGCTGCACTTCTGGCTGTCACGGGGATCACACTCACACCCTGCTGCCTTCACACGTGTCCCTAGCATGATAAATGGGATGTGGCTCAGTCTCAGGGATTCTGTCTTGGCTTTAGGTGTTTGGTCTGATTATATTTTTGCCTTCCTTGGAAGCTGAACACATAAATCTCTTGTCTCCTTTGAAAATCACAGTGTTTGAAACGATCAACCAAGAACCAGTAAACGCTGACTTAGAAAATAGCACATGCTAGGAAGTACAGATAGGAGGACTATTTTTCAGGAGTTTCACATGCTTGGATCTGCTGCAATTTTCACTGTAAACTTTTAGTACTTACATGCTCAGTCAGCCAAAGATTTTCACATTATCAGTGGTGATTTGAGTCCCATTATCTTAGTTTTGTGAATTTTGTTTTTCCCTTTCATTTCTGGACAGCCTGTCACCCAGAAGGCAGGGTTGGGCTGGAGAAGGGCTGCCTGGCAGGACAGCTTTGCAGTACCTACTTTGGGGCTCTACAGGCAGTGGGGCACAGTGCCCTTTCTCGTGGGGCTGATCAAGCCCAGCCCAGGCACCTCAGTCCACAACCAGCCATACACCAAAGCCTTCCTACCAAGCAGAACCTTCCTGGTGTCCTCTTGTCCCTGGTGGCTGCAGGACATGGGGTTAGGTATCACTTGTCTTAGATAAAATCTCAAGTAACAATTATTTCCACACCAAGTTGCTTTACTTGGAAAAAAAAAAAAAATGCAAGACAGAACTATATAAATCTTTCAAACTTCATAGCTAATATAGTGGGAGCAGTAATCTTACAAAGGTTTGTAAGGACAGCATAATCTCCTACAATTTTATCTTTAATCCAGACCTTGGAAATTAAGTTTGCATGGCCTACAGTCTGGAAATGTCAATGTTAACTGACTTTCATTTTTCTGAGTAGAGAGAGAATTTTTTTTTTTCTTTAACACTTTAAGTGGGTGCTTTAGTCACTCCCATGATTTTGGGGTGGTTTGGGCTTTTTTTTGGAATGTTTTTCAATGCTTTTTACTTCTTTCTTCCTGAGTAGGAACACGATGAATTAAAGATATTATTCAGGGGTTACATTAAATAATTGCACTCATGTAATGGAAATGCATATATCTATTTGGCAGACCGACAAAACTTCATTTATTGCAGTTTATGGCTAGTTAGCAATGTCTGGAAGAGGGGACAAGATATCATTGTGGGTTGTGGTCAAATCTCCTTCCTCAGCACTTGCTCTCCTTTTCTATCATCAGGCAGAATTAAGGAGAAAAAAAACTTCCACGAGTAGCAGGTGTTTTATGTTAAAGCTTTGTTCCTTCAACCAAAGGCCCATGGGCAAATGTTTACAGGCAAGTACCATTAAGTGAACACTGCTGTGAAAGAAAGGCAGGAGCCCTGCTGGAGTCCGCTGTGGCACTTTGCTTTTTCCCCACAGTGTAAGTACTAGGCAGCTGCAGTCAGTGCTTATTTTTCTATCCCTGTTGGCCTCCAAGTAATCAAAAAGCAGCCATACAAGGTCATATTTTTTTTTCCAAAGCCCCATGCTGGTGATGTCTGTATCTACCTCTTCTTAGCTTGAGATAATTTCCTTTCTCAAAGCCTAAATTAAATAGCCTTTGCCTCAGTTTAAGCCTATTACAGCTTGTCCTATTGCCAAAGCAATAGGAAGAGCAGCTCAGTCCCTTCCTGCCATGCAGCAGCCCTTTTCCTGTTTAACTATATTAACTATCTATTTAGGCACTCTTCTCAAACAAAATGTTTTCAGAATGATGTGGGCCAAACCACCTTGCAAACCAAAACACTGATGGGACATCAATAGTATGATTTAAGAGGCTGCTACAAATGCTCATGCATCAAAAAGGGGCTGCCTGGCACTGACATCAGCTCTGTTTCCTGTTACTGCTGGTGCCCAGGATGCCTTCTTATGCAAAAAACTGACAATATCTGCTAGTTTCAGACTAGAGCTTCCATTACTGAACATCTCTTTCATTCCTTCTTTGTCTAGCACAAGATAAAGTCTCTAAGAGAAATACTATGAAGAGCTAACTTGTCATCACCAAAATACAAATCTACAACAAGCTCGCCCTTGCCTTCAAACATCAAATACTTTGCATACACTATGGAAAGAGATCCAGAACCAAGTCTAAAAATATTATTCATCAGCCACAAGAATTTGGAGCAGAGGAACTTTCCAGCTATGTTAAGAACAGCTTAAATTTAGAGTTCCAATACTACACCAATTCAATCCATTTGGGCAGGATCAGTGGGCAGGAATGACACAAACATATAATTTGCTTCCACAGGCTTTTGGATGCTTAGCACCACAAAAGAGCCTGAGGCAGACAGAATATACAAAAACAGTGGTGTCATTATCAGTGTTACTCTGCAGGTTTAACACTATGCATAATTGAAAAAAAAAAAA
>WEIU01010528.1:143534-162643 GCA_013389925.1 Aegithalos caudatus | reverse complement strand
TTTTTTTTTTTTTTTTAATTTGGTTTGGTTTATGGCTTTTATCCACTTATTTTAAATAACCTGGCCTGGAGATTATTGCAGTTGACAGTTTGGACATTAAGAGGGCTGTTTGGGAATGCTGTAGTGTACCAGACTGTGGTATGGAGTACAGGCTCAGCAGTTAGAGAAAGCATCACATGCTTTTTATAAATATATATATAGATATAAAATACATATTTTGCAGTAACAGAGTTCAGTATATTACAGCAATTCCACTCTGCATACAGAATGACAGAATCAATTAGGTTGGAAAAGACCTCTGAGGTCATCGAGTCCAGCCTAAGACCAAACACCACCATGTCAACCACACCGTGGCACTGAGTGCCACATCCAGTCTTCCCTTAAACACCTCCAGGGACGGTGACTCCCCACCTCCCTGGGCAGCCCATTCCAATGTCTAATCACCCTTTCTGTGAAGAAATTCTTCCTAATGTCCAACCTAAGCCTCCCCTGGTGCAGCTTGAGGCTGTGTCCTCTCATCCTGTCCCTGATTGCCTGGGAGAAGAGCCCGACCCCCACCAGGCTACAGCCTCTGGTCAGGGAATTGTAGAGAGCAAGGTTCCCCCTGAGCCTCCTTTTCTCCAGGTTAAACAGCCCCAGCTCCCTCAGCTGCTCCTCACAGGACTTGTGTTCCAGAGCCTTCACCAGCTTTGTTTCTCTTCTCTGGACACACTCCAGCATCTCTACATTCTTCCTAAACAGAGGGGCCAAGAACTGGACACAGCACTCGAGGTGCAGCCTAACCAGTGCTGAGTACAGGGGAAGAATCACTTCCCTAGTCCTGCTGGCCACACTCCTTCCTAAAAGCCTTGGCTTCCTGACTTTCCTGACAGACACAAATGGTTAGGATTAACTGCACTTCTGGCCCTGTTGTGCTTAGACTCCATGCAAAAGTTTTTCTCTAACAAGTCTCACAGCTCTCAGCCATTTCAGGACACAGTTATTGCCTTCTTTCATCAGAGGGAAACCTAGCCTAAGTATTCACAACTTACTGGCCATTCCAGAAAAGCAGCTCTGGAGTGGCTGATGTCTGTATTGCCTTGCCCTCACTTGTGATATTTTGCTCATGTCCCCACACACCTCTTCAGATCCAGCCTCTGTGTTAGCTCACATGCCAGTGAAGTCCCTCTTTAAAATTCTGAGCAGTGCTCAACTAATGTTCCTGCTCGTTAACCCCTGTAAGCCTTAATGAGCTTAACTTCTACTTGTCCTTATTCATTTAATACATAGACTATCACCAGTTTTCAGAACCGTCTGGATATTTGTTAAGTTTTTTTTAATTAGCAGCAGCTAATTGAAAAGACAGTTTCTGGATAAAAAAGAAAGTGACTGTTAAAACAAATGAATGAGAATGCTGTGTTGTACTAAGTTAGCAGAAATGGAAAAACTCACAATGGCCTGGTGGGAATGCAGTGCTTTGACAAGCTATATAAAGCTATATGAATAGAGCTGTGTGTGTATGTATGCTTACACCAGCTGACATAATTCAGCCACCTCTGTCATCCAGGCAGGAGGGAAATACTCTCCTCCCCCGCAGACCATATCCATCACCTTCATCTGAGTGTCCATGAGCATTTTATGGACTTGAATGTTTCCCAAGGATGATTTCAGCCATAACAGAGATGAATGCAACCACCTTTGGAGAAGAGGAAAACTGTGCCTTGATAGCATATAGTAGATATTTTAAGGGTCAAGAAAAAAACACAAAACCAAAATGGAATGCAGCATTTGAATGAAGTTATGGGAAGATGAGACAAGTAGACGGCCTGTACTGAGATCAGGACAACTGACCTAATCTAGTTGTCAACATGGACAAGACACAGTGCTAGGGTCTGGCTGGACAGCATTGGTGACATTCACTGGATCCCTCAGGAGCCAGCAGAAAATTTTCTTCATTTTTTAACAGGTGACCTCTATCCAGATGTTGGCCATGGTTCAGTCCTGTTGCTCCTCACATACAAAATTTCAGCTGAGTGTTCTCAGATTTGGGGGACTGCCTTTGGGGTATTGACAGATATGTTTCAGTCAATTATGAAAACTACTTTACACTTATAATTCGAGTATTATTTTTCTTAATTGCTATAAATGCCATTGTGGTTAAGAGACTATATTCAGATTCTCAAAATTATTTAAAAGTCTAATGCCAATTTAAGTCCCTAATCCACACTGATTTCCCTGGGAATTAGAAAGTAAAATACCTTTAAGAAGTTGGGCTGTAGTTCTTGTAAGAAAATTAACATATACCCTCAAGAAGGATCATAAATTATTTGATATGATATATGCAAAAGTCAATGGCTTTAGAATGCATAATGTTTTATAAGTGGCTCATTTATTTCAATATCTTGAAAAATTTTAAAGGCACATTTTCTAAAAACATTATCTAATTATTTCTTAGCCAGCTTCAGAGATCAGGAGAACACACACACTGGAAGACAAATACATAATAATGTGTAAACAGCTCTTAACGCTATTTTGTATTTCAAGAGAAGTTTTTAAAAGTATGTGCCCTGTTCAATACAGCAGGACTAAACTCAATTGTAAACTTCTCTAGCTGTGAACATTAATTCTGGTAAATGGCACATTTAGTATTAACTCCAGATACTATACAACATTCTTGCAGTTCAAAATAACTCTGATCCTGTTGAATACATTCAACATAAAATCTACTAATTTTAAGCAGTAGACCAAACCATGCCATTTCAACATGATCATGGAAAAAAATATTCTCTAGGACTATCAAACTAGGAAAAAGGGTAGGGGTTTTTCCCTCTACTTGAAAACTTTCTACAAAAAGTTTTCAATAGAAAAAGAAGTAGAAAAACACAACCCCAAAAGTTTGGCATCTGTTGTGTAAGCAGCAACTGATTGAGATATTTTGTGCACAGAATAACTTAGTGTTTCAATTACAGAACTCATCAAGTTTTAAAAGCAGCTAAGTATCTACTTCTAGCAGCTGGGAAATAGCCTTCTGTGTGAAACGTGAATGGGAAAATTGACTGTACTGTGTTAACTGAAGCAAAGGGAACAGACTCCCAAAGGGGGTCACACTCCCTTGTTGCTGGAAATTAAAGCTGGACAGGTTAGAAAAATTTAGAGTATTGAGTTATTTCTTTCTGTGGTCAAATTAGCTGGTTTTCTGCTGATTGCTTCTCTGGTATGAAGCCCAGAAGTCAGAGGGAAGAGAAATACCAAAGCTAACATGAAGAAAGTTGAAATTATTGCACTGACTTCCAGGCTTTGCAACAGTCTCTGCCCTTTCCTGCCTTTGACTGGGAACATGCAATAAAAACAATTTAGAAATAATCTCAAACTGATAATTTTTGATAACTGACTCCAACCAGGACAATAAACCTTCCTGAAACAGCTGCCTGGAAAAAAGCAGAGCAGTCACCTGTTGTGCCATGGGGGTTGACAACTTTTCCCAAGAATTTGTTCCCTGCTCTCTTTCCTTGTTGACATACATTCCCTCCCTCTGGATTCCTGAGAACAACTTTGCAGTGCTTTGTTGCCATTCACAGCTCTGTCTCTGGGGCAGCCCTGCCTGGCTGTGCACCCAGCAGCCCTGGCTGCGTTACAACAGTACCTTTGTGTGGGTCTTCTGCAGCACTTGATCTCCTCTGCTGTAAGGCCGTGATCAGAAGGAAGAGCTTTTTCGCTTCTCGAGGCTTTGGGAGCAGGTCTTTATTTGGGGTACACAGGGGAGTTCCCTGGACCCAGGTTCGGAGTTTCCCCAGAGAGCGAGAAAAAGCCCCAACCCTGAGTCCTGGAGGGGTTTTTACCATTTCAGTTCCAAAGGGGTGGATACAAGTTTAAAACCAATAAAACAAAGCCATGTAGTACATTCCAACATCATTACTAACACAAGAACAAATCAAGCTAAATTGGGGTGGGGGCATTGGTGTGTCCACCAACCACCGTCCATGCACTAGACCTTGGGGATGATTTATGGATACAGATTACAAAGGATGGGAAGGGGATGATCTCAGGGCAGGGGGGACCAATCTGGGCGAAATTCTGGGTTGTCTTGGAAACCCTTATCAACTTCTGATAAGGACAGGGGGCCCAATTTACCAGCTAAGCTAAAATTACAGTTTACAATAAATGCTATCCTAACGCCTATAAAATAAATCCACACTTATAAAATAAATCCACCATCTCCACAGTGCTTCTGCAGAGAAGATGGTTTTCTTTGCTCTTTGACTTCATCTCCATTCCTGAAGATGTCCAAAGAGCAACAAAGTTGGTGGAGGGTCTGGAGCACAGATCCTATGAGGAGCTGCTGAGGGAGCTGGGAGTGTTTAGCCTGGAGAAAAGGGGGCTCAGGGAAGACCTTATCACTCTGTACAACCACAAGAAAGGAGATTGTAGCCAGGTGAAGATCATCACTTCTCACCAGTAAAAAGCAATAGGACAAGAGGAAACAGCCTCAAGTTGCACCAGGGGAGATTTAGATTGGACACTAGGAAAAAAAGTTTGAAAAGATATTCAAGCATTGGAAGAGGATGCCCAGGGAAGTAGTTCAGTCACCAATCCTGGATACTTCCTATTAGGGAAAGAGGTGGGTAAGCAGTTTTCCATTTCACAAAAATACTTACTCTCTTCATTCAGGGAAAAATCTCTGCTATTCAGAATTTAAAACTCCAAAATGAGTTATGGTGAATCAGACCATGCCTTCACTTCAATCATAAAACTTTCACCTTGATATCCTTTTTGTCTGGGCTGAGTACCAAATGACAACCCTCTTTAGCAAAGCTAGCAATCTGATGATCTTGATTTTCATTTAAAAAAAGAAATTATTTGTTTTCCTGAGTAGCTGTCATTCAGCACTCATTACACAGATCTTTTGGAAATGTTTCTCCACTCTTTTTCCTTGCTAATGGACTTTAGGGCATTAAGTTTGATGAAAATTATATAGGAGATAAACATTATTACATGTATGGTCAGAACATTCAAGGACTATTATGTCAGCTAAAACATTAAACCTTTTTTTGAGAAACAAAATACATATTTCAAAACTTTGTTGGAAGGGTATGACACTGGCTTAATTTCCATTTAGAAAAAAAAACCTACATTTTTTTATCTGATCTATTGCAACCTTCCATTTACTGAAATAAAATTTTGATTAAAGCTTAGTATTTCAAAACTCAAAATTAATTTGATGATATGTGACAAATGTTTTTTGACTTGAAAACATGCTTTTCAGCCAGAAGATTATCTTCCTTTCTTTTCTTTTCATTGAATTATGCATGTTTCATTAAATTGCAGCAAACAGCAGTTTCTTGTTTTCTGTCTAAGAATATAGAAGGTCAGTGTCTGATTTCATCTTCAACTGATTTACCAAATGCAGTACTGAGCTTCTGCTTTAAGCATTTTCTCAGTATTCTGGCCAAATTTTATGTGGTTTTAAGTGTTTTTACAAAGCCACAACAAATACAGGGCTCTTGTGCCCACAACATTGTTTATGAGAAGTAAAAGCAGCCAGGTTGGAAACATTTAGCCCAAAGCTGGAGTTTGAATTCACTATGAAACCTTCCCTAAACTCTAAGTATCTGAAATTACTCATTTGTGCATGTCCCTCCATCAGAAATGTGGCCTATATAGACCCAATGAGGCCAAAATTGTTGGAACCAATGCTGAACAGAGGTCACCTTGAAAGCTCTAGCAACCAAAGACCCCATCTGGTCAGACATCCATGCAAAATTCCATCTTCAGCTGGACAGACTGAAGCTCCCATCCATCACCAGCTGGAACGTGTCAGCTATTAAATATGTGCTCTCTCCCCTCTTGTCTCTCTGAGCAGCAAGAATTGGGTAAGAACAAAACAGGAGTAAAAAACTAGGGCATGATACTGGATAACCTAGCTACTAGCTTATTTGTTTTATCTGTCTGAGGTTGGAAAGTCCTGGGTAATGACAGTCCAAACTAATTTTGACTGATAAAAATAGTTCCAAAGAGGTAGTTAATGAGGGATGGACATGCAGAGTTTGACTCAGTGATCTTTCTGAATCCCTCTCAACTCATCATATTCTGCAACTCTTGATACTTCTGTTGCTTCCAAGTCATTTAGGCACCCAAAGACTTGAGGCTACCTTGATATCGTCCAATAGAAGTCACCAGCTAAACATGTTAGAAAGCATAATTCTCATTTAATTACAAAGGTAAGTGCTGGCCTGTCAGAATTTGCAGATCATGTTTATGCCATTCAATTGCATGACTTTTCTGAGGAGAACATATTTGCACATTCAGAGTAACAGTTCATACAAACTCTATTGCCTTCCAACTAATTTATGGATATGAAGATTTCAAGTGCTTAATTGGAAAAATCTTCTCTTCTGCTGTCATTATATTACATTGATAGAGGAGCTTCATACCAAATGCTTTCCATGAAAACAATTTCCAAATCAAATTATTTTTAATGTTGTGAGTTTTTCGCAGATGAATAAGTACCTCAATTGAGATGTATAAAACCAATTAGACCCCTATTTATCTCTGCTTAGCAACTTAGCTCCACTAATTTCTTTGGTCACTGTGTTTCACTTTGGAGCTTATTCTCTTCCTACATTCTGATGATTGAATTACTCAACATTTATTTTAGAATGCATTTATTTAGTGGTGCCCTTTCCAAAACACTTCATTTTTATCTGAAAGTCCTGCAATATTTCCTCACAAGTCTTGGTGACAGTCATAAAAAAGATGCATTAGTTACACTGTATGTGCTTGCATAGCAGAAATTCTGAGCAATAAATAATGAGTAATTGACAGAAAGAAGAAAATTTCTTAGATTTTTCCTAGTGTCATATTAAAACCTATGTTGAGTGGAACATTTAATCACTAGCACAAATACACCTGGGTATCTGGCTTTTTCCTGCCCCACCCCCCTTGTCCCAGAAATGCTGACCGGTTTCAACTTTAATTTCACTTTCATAATGCACTGTCACTTAAGCTTAGGTGCTCTTTTATATCATATGGATAAATCCCACAGTGACTAACTCTGCTGGGCAGAGGAGCAGGTTATTCATTAGATAGCCCCTTTATATATATAATACATAAACCCAAGGGAGCAATATTAAACACATTACTGATGTCCAGAGTTTAAAGGTTTGGAAGGATATAGTATCATAAGGCTGGCAGGATGCTGAAAGGCAATCTTAAGGATAAAATGTATCTATATCACGACCAGCAGATGTTCATGCTCATTTTTGACAGCATAAACTATTTTGTTCCATATGATCTGTGAGCATAATTGTTAAGATTTTTCCTAAGGTCTAACCTAACAAGCTTCATTTTAAGCCAATTACTTCTTGAGTTACTTCTCAAGGAAGATAGACAATGGGTTATTTGGGTTTTCACATACAGTTTATATCTCTATCTACATCTTAGCTATCTCTATATATGTGCATATGTATATATGTATACATGTATAAGCAAATATTCTGCTTTGCATAGTTCATATGCATATACTTCAAATACATAAATGTATTGAATAAGCATCTATAAATCTAGTATCTATCAAACATATATTACCTATAGATATATATTACATATATTTTTATATACTACATTATTATATACTATGCAATTTACATATTCATTAGTTACTCATTATTTTAATTTTATTTATTCAGAGCTCTTCTTTCCCTCCATCTTTTGTGTTGTCCAATGTTATTCATTGTCACATGAACCATGAACAATCAGAAACAAAATTCTGTCTTTAGTTCAGCTGAGGAGATGATTCAGCTGAGGAGAAGCCAACACAACTATGCACGATGGATTCATACCTCACTTATTTAGAACAAAGATGTCTTGCTGGATGTCTAATTTGTCACCTTAATCTTGCAGGTCAGTTGCTCTTACCTTCTTAACTCAGCCTGAATATCACAGTCGGCTGATGAGCATATTTCAAAGATATCTAATCTTGTTGATCTCATGGTACAGTGGGCATGATGATGAGGCGTGAAGAGGATAAAAATATCAGAAGGAAAATTAATCTCCTCCTAATTTCCTGTCAGTATTTTCCAGATGTTGTAAAGAACATTATTGTTTGATACCATATTGTGAATCATCATTATTGAACTCCAGAATAGGTCTGTGGAAAAAAAAAAGAAAAAAAAACAAACAAAATAAACCACAGGATATTTTCTCCTCCTTAGTGCAGTAAAGTATTATACAGTGTCAGTGACAATGAGCTTTCAGGGAGGGTTCATATGGCATAGGTTTCACTTCCTTTAACTTCAATACTTGCAGTCTTACCAGCTCTCAATAATTCATTCAATGAATCTTGCAGTATTTGTAGCACCTCAGTTCATAGATATGCTCAGCTTTTGTTTCTGAAATAGAAGCGCCTGTACATTTGAGGCTGTTTTGTTTAGCATCTTGTTCTTTTTTTTTCTTTCTTGAAGTCTTATATGTTCCCTGGATCTTGACTTCCACTGCCTGAGTCAGTTCCTCTACATTTTGGCTGGCAAGAATCTCTTGCAGTGATGCCTCTACAGAGGGTGCATCTGCCTTTTGGGACTTTGATCAACCCAGGAACCCATCATCATAGGCAGCTCCCCACAACCAACACAACACTGTGAACACAGAGTCTACATTCTCATGTGAGATTTAGCTGCATATCATTCCCTCATCCCCTCTATTGTGCTAAGACAGATCTCCAAAATAATTTGAGTTTTTCCTGGTTTTCCTGTGAGTTGTTTCTTTCTTCCTTAAAAAAAAAAAAAAAAAAAAAAAAAAAGTCGAGCTATTTACTTTTTTATCCTGCTTCTCTGTTAGTATATTTTTCTATTTTCTAATGCTGATATATCTGGGTTAGAAAAACTTTAAGGATAATTGCTAACAAAATTAAGAGTAAATGACCTGCTTTCTATTCCTTTGATAAATGGAGATTTTTAAGTGCTCAACAGAATTCTATTCCAGAGGGAGGATATTTTTAAGTTTTCTAATTGGTTAATATCAGTAAAAACAAACATTACTGCCTTTGACCAAGATCTGTGAAAATCTGTACAGGAGGATATTCTGTTTCAAATCTCCATTTTGAGCTAATAAGAAATTGAGCCACTTTTTTGGAAACCTGGGCACATATCACGTTTCAGAAACCCTTGCAAGGGCCACCTGGGAAAAAAACATATTCCACTGCTACATGAACAAACTGAAACATGCCAAGTCATCTCAAAACAAACATCCAGGAATTATTGCACAGTTAACTTTGTGCTTTTTTGAATTCTCTTTTGTCTTTAATAAAAAGGGGAACACAAATACTGTTTTTGGAAACTATTAGAATTAAGGACAATGACAATACGAAGGACAGTTTAATTGACTGCATATTTCTACTTGAAGGACACTTTCTAGCAAAGTGTCAATTATTTATATCACAGCACTGATAAGAAAGATCAAGCAAGACTCAGCTCTCCTTGAGGTTGAACTTTCAAGAGAGCTTATCACAACTCTACCTCTGTTTCCAAAAAGTCTGCACCTTTTATCTTGTCTTACATTTAATTAATAAGATATTTGGTATCAGAAGAGCACTGTCTCTGTTTGTATAGCACACAGCAGGTCCAAGTAAATCCTTTGGATTCTTGTTCTCTATAGCAGTACTGTTTTCTGTTTGTCAATTCACTTCTGGCCTGATAAATCCTAAAGTTGGGAATCACTGTGCTGTTTATTCATTAATAATAATAATAATAATAATAATAATAATAATAACAGTAGAAGTAATACCCTTTTTGAGACTGAGTGGTCTTGTTGCTTAGGAAATACAGAAAGCAGAGCAAAACAGGATTCTGGGTTATGGTAAGCACCTTCTACTGTAGCAAAAATAATACTTCTAGGAACATCTGGATCTTAGAAAGCTGTAAATTAAAGTCCATTTTCTGTGGACTTCTAGATGTCACTTAGAGGCAGAACCATCACTGGTGTGTAGCTAATACTACTAAGTGAAATGGAAATGAACCAAAACAGTACAACTGTATTTGAAGCCAGAACCATATATTACTACAGTATTTTTTGTTGTGGTTCTGTAATAAGGGAAAGTGTATCTTGGAGCCATGCAGAGAACAGCAAATTTACTATAACTGCCAGAGACAAGTGGGCATGAAAAATGATCAGTTCCTAAAAGCTTTTAAAGCAGCAATGTTTGTCCTTCTTGGCTTTATGAAGGTCATAAGTCTCTCTGGTATGATCTAAGAAATGCTATAACAAGGTTCACTTAAATGCAGCTGTGTCCTGAAACTGTGCTCAGAGACAAAATTCCTTTACAGAAATAGCCACTCACTTTTATCTGCAGAAGACAATATTCTGCAGAGGACTTTTTGAGAGATGCAGCCAACTCCTGACCACAGTCCATGACAGAATGATCTATAGGAATTTTCCTGCCAGGAAAATGCTGTCCAAAACGAACATAAACTTAATTTATTTCTTGCTTGGCTTATACATCTCTTTACTGTGTCTTCACTAGGTACATATAGATACACACACTATTATATTTCTGTATTTTATATGTAGAGATATGTATATAATATACATACACATATGTACATTCATACATATATGTGTATATATATTACATTCTTGATTGATCTTAGATATTATCTAGGGCACCCTACAGTCTGGTCCAAGCAAAGGAACAGACAAATTTTTTGCATTTCCCAACCAAAAGGAATGACCAAGTTAAAGACAACTTCTCCCTCAGGGGACTCAGCTGCACTCAGCGTCCTGTGCCACAGCTGAGGCTGTGTCAGTGGTAACTTAGCTGTGCTGGACACAACATGAGGAAAAGGAGGAGCTGGGGCTCCATCCAGCCCCAGCTGCATGGCTGGAGCAATTGGCAGTGCTGTAGGTGCCCAGATATTCCTGCTTGCTGGACATTCAGGGCTGCACACCACTGTGATTTGGAGACACACAAAGATTCTGCAAAGCCTAATAAAAGAATCTGGCAACTGAGAGGAGTGACATTCCCTGATGGGTTCTTCTCTGTATCCTTTGTAATTGCCTTCTACCTGGTGAGCAGCAGTAGAGCAGACACCCTGCACAGTGACTGATGATCCTGTTCAGTGCTGTTAGGAGTGTGAACTCACCCTTTGCAATGCTCTTATTCCACAGGAACAGCTGCCATCAAATATTTCCTAAATTTTGGAACTGGTACCATCAAAAATAACATAAACTTGAACAAAAAGAATGGTCCTGGTTATTAACCTGCTGGCATTTTCTGTCAAGCTATGTTTGGAATGAATAATAATAAAAAAAAAAAAAAAATCCCCTTCAGGAAGGAACTCAACTTTCTCTGTACTCTGCTGCCCCATCCCAATAAAGTATCCTCCTTAGTGATGGATGTTTCTCTGCCCTTTCCTCCAAAATGCTCAATGATGGAACATTCACAGCCTTTCTAAGCAATCTGTTCCAGGGCATTTTAAGTGTCAGTGTTCCTTATTATCCTTACCTTTTAAAACATTTGTGTTGCAGTCAATACAAGATGAAATTTGGAAGGTTGCTTTGTCTAGCTGAGTTCTTGTGCTCAGAAGACACAAGTCTGTACACAATGTTAGAGAAAAATGAAAACAAATAGAAACAGCAATATTTTTTCTATCTAATTTTTGCATAGCACTTTTCCCCTGATAGATTTCTAAAGACTTTATAAAAAAAGGATCTGTCCTATAATGTCTTTCTGATAGATGAGGCAGGGCAGGCAAGACAGTGTAATTTGTACAGTGCCTCCATCACTTCACCAGAGGGGAGGAGAGGAGAGCACAAGCATTTGCTTAAACACCATCTGCTTTCATACTTAATTCTTTTGTGAGAGTTTTGAAAATACTGCCCTAAACAGCCAAGGAAAGGTGAATTACAGTCATCCCAGGTAAAGAATATTATCCTAAGAATATGCATATCAAGATATACCTTTCCATCTATTTTAGTGGGACTCAGGTGAGATTCATAAACCTTAAAATGAATATTTATAGTGCTGTTAGTATCCTGAAATAAAAACCTATTTACTCAATCATGAATAATGATATGCGCTCAACCTTTCAAAAAAAAAAAGAAAAACAACTCTTTTTATCACCCACCATATTTATGCTAATACTTCAGTAAAGTTATGGAGTTTTGAAGTACATTATACAGTACCAAACTAAAGTTTGACAATTAACCTTTCAAAGGAGTTCTGTAACAAGAAGCCTTGGAAATATAAAATAGTAGCAATTTATGAGTTCCTCAGTCTGGATAGCCTGGGATACAAAAAAAAAAAAAAAACCAAAAACAAAAAACAAAAAACAAAACAGGTTAACTCATCAATTCCAAAGAAGCAACTGTTATTTCACGTTTTGCCTTTGCTTTAAAGGTACAGTGATTCCTTATCATCACACACTTGCTGCAAGAAGGGATGGATGCATAATAATATGTCATTTTTAGAGTGAGATGTGAAACAAATCATCAGCATGCTGTCTCTTAGAAGATAGATTATTTCAATTTTAGACTACAGGAAACTGGAACAGTGAAGATCCTGTGTCAGCTCAAGAAATTAGACAAGAAATTCTGGCTTCTTTATATTCAGTACTTAGAGATCTGAACTGAGCCTAGGATTTCCAGGCAGAATACAGAGTACAAATATTATTTTTTTACTGATAAAGATAAACCATAAGGTTTTCCTAAGGTCCCATCTCTGATCATTCCCCACTCAGTACAACCCTTAGTATCCCCATAATGGCTCACCACCCCAAATGTAGAAACTTTTTTTAAGTTCCACATCTAACAGAGATTTAAGCCTGGTGCTTACCTGAGTTTCACATTTTCTAGAATATTTTTCATATTTGTAGAGAAATAGAGGCACCAAACAGAGGAAGCCTGGGGGAAACAATCCCAAAATTCCTGCTCCTGAATTTCAGCTTTCCTCCATCTCTCCCTCACTCCTCTTTATTTTCTGTAAGCAAAAAGGTGCATTATGGTGTGGTGAAGTGTGCAGCATGCAGCTCAGTGAGAAAAGAGCTGTTCCATGGACTTGGTTACAGAGCAGATGAACTCTCCTGTCCACTCACCTTTCAATCCATGCTCACAAAATGAAGTGCACAAATTCAATGGTTACTGTGGGGTTAAAAGACATAAATCAGGAGGGAAAGATATTTGTAGACCAGGCTAGAAAGCCACCTCAAACTACAAGAAGACTCACAGATGTCATAAAACAGCTTTTTTCTCCTCCTTTTTTATTTTTTTTTTAATTCACACTCTGTATCAAAGATATAAAATCTCAGTTGGAACCTGAAGCCAAATTCAAAACACAATAACAGTCACAGCTAGCTCAGGGGAAGTGTGAGAAACAAGAACAAAATCACACTTTTTGATGAGTATGGATTCACAAATCAATGGAGACAGGAAAGGAAACAACACGAGGTTCACTTTGTAAGGCTGTGCTCTGGTTTGACAACAGGGAGGCTGGCTCATCATTTAGCCATTCCACCAGCTATCGTAAACTTTGAAGGATTGTATACATGCAATGCCAATGCAGCAACATTTAATTAAAAAAACTCCCTACAAACAACAACAATAACAACAGCAACCTCCACAATTTTCTGGTTGTTAATGCAATAGAAAGGAATTCCCAGCAGCTCTGAAGAAGGAAGCACTGGGCAGCTATTCACAAGCCTTCCCCAGCACACAGACATTTTCAAAAGGATCAGCATGAAAAAATTTCTTTGGAGACTCTGACAACATAGGAGGATAAGAAAAGCTGAACAAAAAAAAATCATAGCTTAACTATTGGCCCCTCAATATTGCCTCTGAGCATGACTGCAAGGAAGGTTCCTTTGGTTCCAGTGAGTGCCTTGTTGTCCAAAGGGAGCTGTTTGGTGCAGATGGAATGGGGACAGGACACTTCTGCATAAACTCATTCTAGAATCAATATCAAGTCTGCAGGTAAAATCTCCTTTTGCTACTCAAAGACATAACAGCTTTGCCAGGCTTTCCTAGAGATTTCAGCCTGTGCACATGAAGCAAAGATGGTAAACCACCCTTCTCTTGCCTTAAAAGAACAAGACAAATCAAATTTACAGATGTGAATATACTTTTGCTGCATAACTACCCATAGCCATAAGAAAGGCAGTGGAGATCAGGTTCTTGGCAGACTTGCCTCTACAGCTACAGAGAGAAGAAAAAATACATGTTTCTTTGGCTTCTTTAATATTTTCCTGATATTGGTGCATGAAGTGACTAAGTGGAAATGCAGTCATCATTCTATAAACATGGAGTACAACTAAGACACCTCAATGCACTTTCTGATTAAGAGAAAAACATGATGTTACCCAATATAATTTGCAACTGCAGAATTGGAAGTTCTTTAGGAAAATCCAAAGGCTAAAGTAAGACTTCAAGGACCCTTTTAGGTTCCTCTTTTTACGTTATTGTCAGAGTTTCTGAGTATTTATTCAGAGAAACAGCCTCAAATTTCATTGAATTTCAAAAGCATTTGGGTGCCTCACACCAATTCTTTCCAAAAGTGTAAACAAAAGAGAAAGAAAGAGGCAATTTATCTAAATTTATATCAGTCTATCCATACTAACACCTTGTTTTTTTTGACTGGCAAAATATTTAAAGTTTGATGATTGATGAGCAACTGAGACAAACATCAAATGCCAGTAATAGGAAGCATACTTAGAAAGGAACTTCAAAAATTTCTTAAGCTTACCTTTTAATATTTGACATGCTCAGGTGTTGATGTAAGCTTGTCAGCAGTATGACCACTTCTTTCTTTTTCCTAAACACAAGAGCCATAAATTTAATGATGTCTATAATGTACTCCCAATACCTCAGAGATGAGTAAACCTGCAGCTACAACACCAATAATAAAGAAACAAAAAAGATTCTGATTCTCTCATGTGAGGCCAGAAGAGTTGGGCAATAAACAGCAATTTGCTCTTGTAAAAGGAATTTTATGACAAGGATGATAACAAAATATGTACCTAATTTATTCAAGTCACAAGCCAATAGGTGTTCACCCTTGCATACTTGTACATAAGCACACAGATATACTGAGTCCCGCTCAAGATATGAGGAAGTTAAAAAAAAAAAAAAAAAAAAAAAAAAAAAAGGAAAAAAAAAAAAAAAAAAAAAAAAAGAGAGAGAAAAAGTAAAATATATGGTTTCTTTTCACGTAGCTGCCCCTTCCCTGTTGTTCAGATAAATAAGAACTAGTGCTGAACTCCAGATTTTGGAGCTCTCTGCAGTGAGCTCTGAAGCAGCAGCTTGCAGGCAAAAAAGTCCATTGTGCAACCTCGCCAAGAATTATCTTGGTATGGGAATAAAGAGGAACATTGACACACGAAAAATGTGCAGTGGTTTGCTTTAGAGCTCACATAGCAGTTTACAGCAACAGAAGGCCAAATGCTTAGAATTCAAGGCACCAACATTGTGCCTGATGAAATGAAAATTTCATGTTGGATAAGTGCTCAAGTGAGATAACTTGGTTTTATTTCTATTTTCTAGAGCGTGCAGTCAGAGATGGCTGGTGCCGTCAGTGCAAGCTGTCACCAAAAATCAGCACATTAGGAAAATTTGCCCTGGCACTGAGCTATTTCCTCAGATTAGAATAGCAAATCTGCTGGACCTGTAGCAATGGTAACCACCATGCTCATAACCATCAGTGGATGAGCAGGTTGGGTTGTGATCACAGTGTGTGTTGGAACTCTGTCACTTTACACGTGCTAAGACTGTTTGTTTCCTTACTGTAGAAACCACTTCCATTTTTTAAATTTTTTTTTTTACTTTTCCCCTTCTGGCTGTTTGACACACACCCGAAGAAACAGCTTTACTGACTGAGAAGGGAAGATCCCCGACTTTCAGCAGAGATCCCTGAAACCCAGTGTTAATGCTTTGAGTTTGCTTTACACATTTCAAAAGAGTTTTGACTGACAGGATACACACAAGCTGTTAAATCTCCCTCCTGAAAGGCTTAGAGTATATCAAAGCTATCTTCTTTGGGGTTTTGTATATAAATATATATCTAATGAACATGGGGAGACAGTTAACCCTCACACATGGTTCAGTTGATCAGAAAGGCTCTTTTATCTCTTAGACATATTCTAAATGCTTTTATCATCAAGAAATGATTGCAGTAGATACTTTGGTGAAAGCATGTCACTTGCTCCTTCACACTTTGTTGCTTCAATTATAAATACAGATTAACACCAGACAAATGCAAAACCATTAGCAATTTTGACATTTCAAATACTGTGTCTCATTTTACCTACATGAATCTGCTGTTTGAGTGTGGTAACTACTATTTTTCCCATCACTATGCACTGGCTCATGTACCTTACATAACATATTGCTGGAACCTGGTTAATTTGAAAGGATACAGTAGGATAAACTTCAGGACGGCCTGAAGAAAAGACATCCTACATCCTGCATGTTGAGCTACTGTCAATATTCACAGCCAAATCCCTCTGGCTACCTAGAATTTAATAGCTCTTTTAGCATCCCACAGTCATCCCTTCATTTTTCTCCACAATGCTCTCTGTAAGGTGTGTCATGTTCCTCAGATATGAAAAGGAAATTATTAAGCTCTTTAGACAGACTACTTTTGAAAAGGGATCCATATTGTCTTAAAACAAGTCAAGTCTTTTAAGCACTGTTCAGCTATTTAAAGGGACCTCTGGAGGTCAGAAACTATCATCCAATTTCTATTATAGTCAGGTTATGCCCATTTTTAATGGTATTAAAGCCTGGTTTTCCACTGCTTTTGTGCCTTCTGAGTCTTCACCCTTTTTTAGCCAACCCAAATAAATTAAGTGTGATTGGTCTCTGTGAGGAAATAGCCATTTCTTCCTCATGATGTCCCTAGCCTCAGGGAACCACACTGTCTTTGGTAGCTTGTTTGTGCAGAGACAACGCATGGAGCCAGCTGTACCCACACTGCTGGCAGGGTGGAGCCAACAAGCAGATTGCTCATCCCATTTTTGGGATGCTCCAGACTGTAGTGGTCTGGCTAATGACCAGGGAGGCACAGCACCTGAACTGATGTGTTCACACAGACCTTACCTGGAAGAGGAACTGAATAAGCAGCCTGAGCTACTGGTGGTAATCTGCAGAAAAACAAACCAGCATCCTTTCTACAGCACTAGGTCCTAACTTCACTGGTTCATTTCTATGTTTTATAACCCTAAAGTTAGACTAGATATGTTAATGGCTTATAATTGAACTTTTGTTTTGTTTTACTGGGGGCTTTTTTGCATGAGCATATGACTAGAAATTTTTTCTGTATGTTAACACCAAATCAAACCTGTATTTGTGCCCAGCAGTAGCATTACAAAAACAGAGAAATCACAGCCAGGTGAGATGCAGCACAGTCAAAACAACCCTACCTGACACAATTAAGCTGGGTAAGCCAATGGAGTGACATTTATCTGGTCTCATTCAGATCTCAGCCCTGCAGAGATTATATGCATCTCCTTGGGTAAATCACCCACACAAAACTTCGAAAGGCTTAAGTACCTAATTCCCAAGAAAGCCTTAGGACATCTAACTTTCTGTGAGGATCTGGAATTAAATGAAAATATGTGTAAATCCTCTAGGTGCTAAAAATAAGGTAAATTTATTTTCTTCTACTGTTTTCCATTTCCTTCCTATCCTCTCATATCCTGACATTTGTAGGACCAGAAAGTTTTGCTCCTGCATGTGGATGGAATCTTAAAGGAGAATCAAACTTTATCTCTGTTTCCTAAGGCCTTATCCCTACTTCATAAGGCCTGTGGATATTGCTTGCAAAAAAATTATTATTGTCAGTGTTTTACTGAGGAATGTGGGTTTCTGTGCCTTACCTGCAATGTGCTCTGACAGCACATTTTTCTCTGCACTATTACACAGTTAAGAAATAACTATTCTTTGCCAGTTCCTCCCTAGCTTTGTTTTTCAAGACATAGAAAATTCCTGTGATCATCTGACATTTATGTGCCCATCTGCCTTGACTGGCCACTTTCAACAAAATTGGTCACAGATTTGAAGGTACAATGTTCCTACAAGTTTAATGATAATATAAATGGGCGAGACTAAAAATAATTCTCCCTTCATTCTGAAATGATTTTATCTTTATCATGAACATTGTCTCAATCGTGTGTCAGGAATCTTAGACACATACCAGATTTCTAGTCAGGAAACCTCATTATGCTAGATACTCTACAGATACATAAATGCCCCAGGAATTCTGCAATGCAAATGAAACCAACCTCACCTTCACAATATCAGAATGTCTCAATCTATTCTATTTTCAGTTGGAACCAGAACTTGCAGATCCTTCTCTTCAAGAACAAACAGAGTGAAACAAACACAAAAAATTCTGTGAAGAGGTCTGGAGGAGAAGAACCAACATTATGAATTTCAGGGGGTTTGAGACAAAAGAAAACCAAAATAGGCTAGGCAAGAAAACTATTTATCCAGGACAGTCTAATCTTGCTAGAAAGGAAGGTCCAAAAGGAATTAATTCCACTTCTGTGTTATTATCCCCAAAATGCATCACTGCAATTTGGACATATAAAATGACTTCAACAAACTTGGAGAATAAAATGTTGACAAAGAAATATGTGTTATTAGTTTGAGCTGCTAGGTCACCCACGGGACAGCAATACAAACAATCTGGCTAATACAGCCAAAAAATAAGCCAGTGGCTCAGGCTGCAGTCAGAGCAGGAGAGGAGAAAAGGATCACTAATGTAATGAAGAAGGACAGAAAATGAATACCAGGTTGAGAAGAAGCATGTTGGTGGAATAGGTGTGTCAAGAGAGATAGCTGCATAGTTCATCTAAATGACAATATGAATGTTCTCTCCTCAGGCTCTGTTTCTTTCTGTCTTGTATATTTATTTTTTTGTTGTTGTTCTTGCTTACAGCAAGTAGCTGGCAGGGAAACAGTGTGCACCAATGATTATGTGCTCTCACTAGTCTTTTAAGTCTTTAGACTTGTCCCCTTTCCAGAGGCAACTTAGAAAGAAAGAAATAATCAGTTTAGGGAACCTGGAAGCATGATAAAGAGAGAGAGAGAAAAACAAAAACAAAAAAAAAACAAAAAAAAAAAAAAAAAAAAAAAAAAAAAAAAAAAAA
>WEIU01010528.1:123797-141608 GCA_013389925.1 Aegithalos caudatus | reverse complement strand
TTCTTTCTTTTTTTTTGGTATTTTTTCTTTCCCTTTTTCCCACAACAAGAAAAAAATCTAAGATCTGAATTGATTCACTATGCCTGCATTACCTGCCTGCTTGGAAGAAGTAACTACACATTGACAAGATTACTTTTACAACTTCAAAGCAAAAAAAAACAAAACGAAAACAAAAAAAAAACAACAAAAAAAACCCAAAAAAACAAAAACAAAAAAAAAAAAAAAAAAAAAAAAAAAAAAAAAAAAAAAAAAAAAACCAAACACACAAAAAAAACACAACCCAACTTGATATGATGGGTTGGCTTAGTAATATTGAGGTGGAGAGAAAAGAAAAACTATTTAAAATTGAAATTGCTCACCTGCTGCTGCCTGACAGCCTCAAGATTTAACGGTGACGACTGCACAAATCCAACAGCAGCAGCATGCTGCAAAAGCCTCTACTAAAAACAGGGACTGTGCAGCCACACATCCCATCCTGCCATTTGTTCCCAAGCATATATTGGAACTGGAAAAAAGTTCTGAGAAAAGCAGCCATACTTAGCAAATATACAGAAATTCCTGTGGTTGAGGAAAGATGTTGAAAACATGAGGACTGTGGAGAGTATGGAGAGTTAGGATGGGAGCTCATTGTTCATCTCTTCATGAGTAGAAGATACAGGGCATGCCGTGTGAAGCTTCTCCTTGACAAGCTCAAAACAAACAGGAAAAGAAATAGGAAGAACAGGAATTTTCTGCTCCTTAAGGTGTAGAAGACACATAGAACATGAAGATAGAGGATGCTATAGATGCTAACAGTTGATATGCATTGAACAATAAAGTAATTATGCTCATAACAGAAAACCCATCAGCTATGATTATTGACACGGCACTTCAGAGTGCACTGGGGGAGGTGTCATGTTTGCTTGTGCTCTTCTTAATCTACTCCAGACATTTGCTTGTGACCAAACTAGAGACTTGGCTAGAGGGATATTTTTTTTTAATCTGACTCACTGTATCTACTCTTACATTCAAGGAGGGTGGCCACAGCTAAGGTAGCACTGGCATTTAACTTGCCTGTGAAAAAATGCCATCAGTGGCACAAGCCACCACACTGAGAACCTAACAAATACTGGGATTAAACCCCTCTCCTCCACCTCAGTGAGCTCAGCCTAGAGTAAATCTGGTGAAGTTTTTCTCATCACTGGCAAAGCAAGTCCAGAGATTTCTTGCTGTCATGCTTTCCAGTTGGCATGAAATTTCTCTGCTCCCTTTCAAATTACTTTTTAAAATGTTTGTTGCAACCTCCTTTCCCAGCCACTTGGCAACAGGGAACACCAGAGCTGGTGTTAGACACTTCTAATGTATTGGAAATGATGGCTCTTACTGAGATCACTGGAGAAAGCTTTTTCTCTTTGTTTAAGGTTTTGTTTTGTTTGTTCGTTTGTTGGTTTTGTTTTTGTTTTTGTTTTTGTTTTTTTTTCCAGGTTGTTGACAGAAAACAGTGTCTATAATAATTCTGGGCCTAATTTGATTTTCAAGCTGTTGGAGGCCTGGCACAAGCAGAGCAGGTTTTGTCAGTGCTGAGGGATTTTCATTTGGAAGAAAAACTCTGTATTTTCTTCTTCACTTTTTTGAATGATATTGGAAAATGTGGAGCAAAAGTAAACAAAAGGAAAGCCAAAAAGTCTCAAAGGCTTGAAAATGTAGAGGACACTTAGATTTTCAGTTTAACCTTACCACTGGGATTAGCAATCCTTTGGGTGAGACAAAAACTGAGGTACCTTAAATAAAGGGGATTTACTTCGGGCTGTTTTCTGATGAACTCTTCATTATCTGATGCCCACAAAGATTACATCTGGAACAGAAAATATAAGATCATCACCCATAATAAACCATTGCTTAGTGAAAATTAAATAAATACACCAACCCATGCATTTTCACTTCTGCTACTTCTAAGACCCAGATACTAAAACTCAGAGCCTTGTAGGCAGCTACACTTCAGTATCATATAAAAAGTGATGATCTCACAGGCATTACTCAAAGAGATATACTGTACCTCTGGGTAACTGAGTAAACTGAGGGTATTGCATTAGTGATGTCAGACACGCTTCGCAGGAGGGCAAGTGCCCTGGGAATTCCTGCTTTTGCTGCATCTTGGTCAGGGCTGAGCTCTGCTCAGAGCTTGCTGAACACCAAATGCTGCTATGAAGTTGCTGCACAGACACTGCCAAAGTGGTGTGGTTAAAGACAAACTGCAATGAAAACATTTCAGCCATTAGCTGCAAATCTAGTCTGTTACAGATAATGAATACCTTGATAAAGCCTCGGAGGATGTATGCAGAAGGAGAAATAGAAATAAAAGTAGTGTCCTGAGACTGAAGAGGCTTCAGATCCTCTTCCTGACCATGGACAGAAGGCCTTGTCACCACTTAGCTTTCCTTAGGGTTGGAGGATCCCAGCCCTGGTACCTCAAGCGAGTTTTTGGGAGCCCAGGCATGGCCAGTCTGTGCTAATGTAAACTCGTTGGACCTCTCCATGACTCATTAAAAAAAAAAGAAAAAACCCAAAAAAACCCGCTGAGAATTTTTTCCGCTTGCCTGAGTAGTTTGTAAATCACCTCGATGACTTTGGAAATAGCAACAGCAGCAGTCTGGATCCAGAGCTTTCACAGTTCATCCTTGTTGTTCACTGGTGACCTGGATTTCCTGGAAGACACTGGATTTTGGGATCCACACACAGTGTGATGCTGAGAAAGCAGAATATTGAGTGCTGGAGTCTTTGTTTAACATGTGGGGCCTCTAATGGCTATAGAAAACAAGATTCTGAACAGCCTTGACATTTTCACTGAATGAAGACCTGTAAATGTGTATTTTGCTTACCTCATTCTGTTTCTGGCACTTGCCTACAGGAAAGGCGGAGCCAAGGCCCTTTTTCAGAGCTCTGAATGTCAATGAGAAATAAAAAGGGGGAAGATGGGAAGATTTCCTGCACTGGGACGTCAGCAGAATGCGGTTCATTCAAAACTTGCTGAATTCAAAAGGCAGTTTCGTGGTCTTCACAGTTCAGGGAGTTTGTAATGCGTACAGAATGCTTGTGAAGTAAAGTAATTTCTTGAAAAAAATAATTAATTATCAATTCAAAGTGAAATTATTAATATATATAACAATACAAATCCCAATGCAGTCCAAAGCATCTAACAAAAAAGCATTGAAAGAAAGAGGCAGCAACATGTGGAAGCAGGTAGGTAACAAACTGCATTTGTCTGCACTGAACCAGAAGGACAAAAAGACCAGGAATCAACACCCTTACTCTCCCCACTGTTACACACCAGCCAGAAGAAAATAAATCATATGGCGATTAATAAAAACAATTGGCTTTCTAAAGAAAAGACTGATTCCTCCCCATATAATGGATTTGGCTTTCACTTTTCTTTCTACTTCCCCTCTTTGAATGAAGTGCCAGAGGCAGTAAACGAGGTGCTTTAATATCAAAATTACTCTGAAAAGTAAGTTTAATCACATACCTCAAGGTTTTTAGAAAAAAAAAAAAAAGAGTATAATGGAGTATTTTGTCACTTGCAAGGAAGAAAACTCTTGAGTTGGAATGGCTTAAATTTTTTTGTTAAAAATGTCCTTGAGTTTTGCAATTTTATTCTACTTTTGAGGCAGACTCTCCTTCCTGCGGTATGACTTTCCACAGGGCAGTTTAAAATATGGTAGCACTGCAGTTTAGGCCTCAGTCACAACGTGATGCAAGGACTGGGGTGATGAGATGGCCCCAGGTGGTTCCTCATTTTGCCTTGCTCTTCCCAGAGCTCATTTATTCCCACAGAGAGCCAGCGGGAATCCCCCTGGGCACAGTCACAACCCACTGCTGACACAGTGCAAAAGCACAGCCCTGCCTTCTGAGGCCCAGTTCAATGCCTTCTCTAGTCCCACACTTCTGACACCTGCAGCAGCTGTGCTCAAGACAAAGGAAGAGGAAACTCAGCTGCCCCTCCAGCTTTCAAAAAGCACTCGAGGACCCAGCTGATGATAAAAATAAAAATAAAAGCAAACCAGCAGATAAAAGCATAACTCAGAGTTTTATTAGCAGCCAGGAAAGAGTAGTGCATAGTGCTGATTGCAGAGTGATAGACAGAGGTGTCCATTTCACACATTTCCATTCTAATCCTGCAATCCCAGTCCCACAATGTCAGGACAGATCCCTCATGCAAGGAGGAATGAAAAAGGGACAAAAGAGGGGAAATAACTACAAACCCCAGGGCATAAAAAATGGAAAAAGGCAGGAGATGTTTAAGTGTTCAGCAATTTCCAGCACAGAGAATTTCCACTCTGCTAACTGATGTAGAGGCAAAAAGGCAAGATAAATCAGTGTTTTTTGGCATAGTTTGAGGAAAAGCTCAATGTGAACGTATAATTGACACCATTTAAATTCCAAAAGCACAAATGCCAAGAAACTCACAGGACTGTCAGACAATCAGATGATCTCTTATGATTCACCCTAATCCTCTGAGATAGCTGCCTGTATCTTGTGAAGAGCTGGAGGTCCTTCAGTGAAGAGGATGATGACATAATGAAAACCTTTGTAGCTCTGCTTTTAGGAGCCTTCATAACAATGCGCAGAATGAGACAATTTAAATTTTAGACTATCCACAGAGGCAATATTGAGAACATGCAAGAGCTGAAATCCTGAAAAAAAAAAAAAAAAAAAAAAAAGGCATTGAGAGCCTCACCATGAACAGAAGCAAAAACCTATTGAAGGAGCAGGTGTCACGGAGAACCTTTGCCGACTGAAAAACAAAATCAAGGACAAGGCATGAGGGAAGGCGTGGATCTCTGATTTTCCACAGACGAAGGAGACAATACAGTGAGAGGTAGAAAGGGATGTAATGCAAAAACTGAGCCAGCAGAAGTACAAGGAAAAGTTACACCCTAATGTTAGGGCTTTCTCAATGCTTGTATTTGTAACTATTTGTAATAAAAGTGAAAAATATAGAATGTACAGGACATAGAGAGGCTAAAAGCAAAGATAGCAATGAAGATACAAAAAGAAAAGATGAAAAATAAAAGAGAAAGAACAGGTAACAACCTGTCAACAGTGGACACAGCCACAGTTCATTGGAGTTCTGATTTCTCCTCCTCTCCATCTCCAGCAGAAGATACAGTACACATGTGTATCTTTGAAAAAGCACCACAGACTCTTTGTTGTTATAGTCTTTAAAAATGCATCTTTAAACTGATGATAATCTTATGCCAGACATTATCATTTCAAGACATCAACTGAACTGGAATGGAAAGCCTTCATTTTCTTAGCAAAACTTTGCACCTCATAAAGGTTTTATCTGTTGCTATGGCAAAGGCTTTACCCAAAGGAGTTACTTGTAGAACACCACAAGAAGGGGGAATTTTTTTTCAGTTCTTTTCACATGTACATTTTTATATCCCAGACATTTTAATTTAATCATATTTTCCTTTCATCCTCCAGACAGTTTCTTTTATTCCTGAATAAGATGCATGTCTACATCGGTAGCGTGGAAGGATCCATTCTTATCATCTTCCCCACTGTGAATCAAAATCTACTTTTAATTATAGAATATAAGCTATTTCTCTTTGATGACATTCAAGTGCCTATTCCAAATTGAAAGAGCAATAGAATAACTGCCATGGTATTTTCATACGTAGAGTGATGACCTTTTTAATATGATTTCATGGAAACAATGGAGTTACATTCGCAAGGTTATATAGAAACTTGTTGCTTTTTATTTTTTTCAGACATTCCATTTTCAATTCACAATGACATTTGATAGGAGACATAAAAATGCCAGTAGATCAGTGTTTTTTTCAGCCACCTCATCTGACAAGAATTCCCCCTCCCCTCCACCCCATTTCTTTTTACAGTGCTGTGTTGTTCACTCATTTGGGACTACTTCAATTTGCTTATTAAATATGTAAGATCTTCATTATGCAGCCAGGAGCTGAATCATGTAAGATTAACACAAAGCCCTCGTGAAAGGATTTTTTAAACTTTATTAATATTAATAGTACGGGAAACTCATGTAATTTTCTACTTTCCAGACCCGAATGTCAATACGGTGGATAAATTATACTTTTCTTCCTTGCCTTCTTAGTTTTCTTTGAAGAAAGGATGACATTCAACTTAAATAAATACAAAACTTGACACATTTCCAGCTATGTTTCATTTTTACATCCCAAAGAGTCATGGACTCTTTTGCCTGGCCATTGATGAAAGGGGAACCTGAGGAAATATGTAAGAATCCTAAGAATTTTATTCTTTATGATGACTTTTGCAGTGTCATAAAGCACACAGGTCTTAATCAAGTAAAAGATTTCACTAATGACCAAACTTAAGTGCAATAACAACTGAAGAGTGGGAACTGGGATTTGAATCCTTGCACAGAACTGAAGGAAAATGGAGATGCTTGGGTTGTATCCAAAGCAGGGAGCAGCTGAGGAGGAGCACCTTACATCTAACCAGTAGGCAATAGGAGAGAAGGAAAAAACAACTTTTATCCCCCATTCCTGTCAGAAAAAAAAGCCTGAAACATGCTTCTGAAATGTTGGCTTGCAAGATCTTTTTTTCAAAGAGCTTAGCACACTTCAGTCCTTCCTTTCCACACTTAACTGGAGGAGGAAGTATCACGTACTTGCCCAGCAAACACGGAGACTTCACAGATGAGGGTTCACCCAAGCAGTTTCTATTCTCCGCTCTGACAGGACTTGATTTCACTCAATCTCAGAGAAATTCCACTGTGGAACATTTTGACAATTGCCATGTTACTATATTGTCACTTCCCCATCTCCACTTCTGGCTTTTGCTGCCGCCTTTTTCTCCTGCTGGCCCTGGCTGCAGCAGGACAGCTCTGTCTGCTGCTGGGAAGCAGTGCCAGCACTTCACCAGCCTTAGGCTGTGCCCTTCACACGAGACTCTCCTGAGGACACATTCTTGGATTATTTGTTTTCAATGTACAAACAAGACTGTTGCCACTCTTAAAAAAGGATCCTTCTATTCCTTTCTCCAGGATACTTCTTTTACTAGCAGCACCACTTGTTATGGCATCTTCTAAAAGCAGGCTCCTTTCTCACGAAATGAGAGAAAACTGTTAATTGTCAAGCAAAATTTGTCACTCCTCTCACCTCCTATTTCACAACCAAGTAATATAAATATTTTTTTCTACACAGAGACAGTTTCAACAGGAACAGCAGACCTACAGTCTGCTACTTGCATCACTCTAGGGAGAGAATATGGAAAGGTAGAGACAGAAATCTTGTTTCAAGTTTTCTATAAAAGAGAGAAAATCATCTACAACTTAAAAGAAACCCATATTATTATTCTAATCTCTGGAGGGCTCATTCCATGTTTACAAGCTATTCTGTGCAACTTTCAGGAAAATCCATAAACATTCAGATATATATTTTAGAACCACAGCCCAGCAAGAAAGAATGAAAATTTACTATGATCTTGTTGGATGGATGGCACTGAAGTTGTAAAAGAATAAAAATACTTTGCAGTATTATGGAGCTAATCCTAAACCCATCAGATAGATCTTTATTCATATGGATACCAGGTGACAGCTTGTGCACAGTTTCTACACTGAGAAATGAGCACAGTGATTGTCTGTTCAGTCATGTCCTTTAACAAACAATTCTTCTAAGTTTAATATTTTTAAATATTGGAGATTTTCTCCTTCCTTCTTTCTTTATTTTTCTACATCTTTTCTGCAAATGATTAAAACAAAAAAAGTCCCTTACCAAAAAATTGAGTGAAGAAAAAATAAAATAACATGCCTGGAAGAAAAACACACTGGAATTGTAAGGAAGGAGCTTGTCTGCATTATACTTTCAGTCTCATTCCTCAGGCTGAAGACACTTAAATTTTTGAGGCACTGATCTAAAGCAAAACAGATTTAAAAATTTATTTCTCCTAATCATACACAGTGAAATGGAGTTTGAAAGCTGTAACCCACAGGGGCATCTCCTGATTCAGGGTGGTTGCAGCTTTAGCTTGGCATCAGTAAACAATGAGCAGCTCTCTCTTCTGTGGTGCCTATAAAAGCCTTACATTTGCATATACAAGTAAATTAAACTGTATTCTGGGAATGACTCAAAGAAAATTAAATCAATCACATTTATAAGCATCTTGTAACCTTTACCCGTTTCTCTGGAAGAGAAATAAAATGAAGACAATTGTACCTTGGTTTCCACGGTGTTGTCTGGGTGTTTGATAGTAATCTGACTGGGAAATGATACCGACAGCAAGATAACAAGAAAACCCATTTATCACTGTGACAGGTGCTCGGTTTCATATGAGTTTAAATTACCAGTGATGGAGTAGGGTTGTCTTTCTCTCATCTCAACCTCATAACCACTGTTTAGACTCAACTAAAGTTTCCATTTTGTAGTAATCAAGTTACATGGAGTGAAATTGTTATTCATGAATTCAAGGAGGTTAAGACTTGAGATTCATTAATGTGATGCTGTCAGCCACAGTGAGCAGGTCCATGGCCTAGAACAGTGTGGTAATTGGTAAATCTGAATGCTGGGTGGTTAATGGCTGTTTATTAGCCTCTAATACATTCTGTGTTATTTAGTCTTACAAGATTTGACACCAGATATTTCTAGTGAGTCACAACATCCTGACAGTTCACCTTTCTCGTAGATCAGTGGACGTGTACCAGAGCTTAACTATACTATTGAGGAAAAGAAATACAAATCACCACTTCTACCTTCTGCTGGGCAGAGTGATTTTCCCCCTTTAAATACCTAGGGACTTAGAAGCTGTTAAGAAACCCAGGACACCATTTATAGACAAAGACAACGTTAGCTGTGTCATTTCCATGCCTCAATTACTTACTTTTCTTTGTCCTTAAGAGAACTCCCTTGACTGTTTTTTCTAAGGAGAAATCAAAACCAAAAGAAGCAAAAACATGCTTATGATTTCTTTGGAACTTGCTCTATCAAGAGCAATCTTTTCTATTTACCTCAGAAGCACAAAATTTTACAAGGCAACAATCTATAGTAGAAATATCCCTTTTCACACCTCATTTTGATGGTAGGATGGATTGTTAAATATGAAGGTTTGCAAGAGAAAGTCACATTCACAGCATGACAGTCGGCTGGGGAGAGAGGGATGTGTAAGGCTAGGCAGGATTCAGCTGAGTCACCAGGCCCTTCACAGGCTATCAAAGCCCTGTCAAGGTTTGGCACCTTGTTTAATTCCTGCCCTTAATGTAGCCTGCTGATCTGTGCTTACACAGGCAGGTTTCTCATCATTTGATGTAGGATACCAAAGCATAGCTCTGAAAATATGGGGTTTGTTTATATAATTCCAATATAATTAACTTATATGTATTTTATTCTTTTTTCACCTTGCCCTTTATCCAATACCCATCCTTCAGGTTCTCTCTCTTGAGAGAATTAGAGAGGAAGAATAGACTTGAGTTTAATAGGTTAAAAAAGCAATAAAACCTTTAATTCTCCTGTGTAATATCTCTAATTCTTTTATTTTCTCTGCATTTGTTTCCATTTCAAATCATTCTCTTACACAAGTGAGTAGAAAAATATATAAGGAGTTGTGGTGTGTTGACTGTGGCTGGACACAGGATGCCCACCCAAGCCACTCTACCACTGCCCTCCTCAGCTGAACAGGGGAGAGAAAATAAAGCTAAAACTTTGTGGCTTGAGATAGGGACAGACCCTGGCCATCAGCAGGTCCACCTTGGAGACACCTGGCATTCACTCCAACAGACATCAAAGACTAAAACAGTTTCTCACAGAAATGGTAGCCCCCACTTGCCACACAACCCCAATACAGGAATTAAGAACTGTACAGGTTTTGCATATCACTGCTAATATTTTGCTATTTCTGTTGTAAACATTTTGACTGAGACACAGTAGAATGATATTCTCTTTTTTCCATAGGTGTGTCATACCCTGACTGAGCACTCTCCTAGTGCTAAATACTGCCCAAAGTTTTTTATTAGTTCTGGCATGCATGACCTCTTTCCATTACTTCAGGACCTCAAGATAACTCAGAAAATTCTGTATATTACCTGGATCCTTACTCTTTATTGGTATCCTTTTTACCTTAGAAATATTAACATGTTTCAAAAGCATTGTATACCACGCTGGTCACAATGATGGGCATATGAAGGAAGATGAGAATCTCAATTAAAAAGCTCCCTTCAGCCCAATATTTTCTTTAGCTGTATTTCATTTTTCTCAGACATTTTTCCAGCCTTCTAGTAGTTCTGTTCCTCTTAATCTTAGTCAATCATTTTTTTTAATAGCAAAACATGAAAAGCTTCACAGAAATCTAACTAGATTACATCTATGGAACCCGGACTGGCAAGGAGTTTTTTATGGTCTAATACTATTGAGATGCTTTTCACCAAAACTCACTGGAACATTTAAAATGAAACCCAAACTAAGTGGAAACTCCCTAGATCTTATTCTTTATACTGAAATTTGGGTTCCTTCTAGTTTCTCAGAAGGATATAAATATACATTAGGTCAAGGTTTTGGCAGTATTCACAGCACTACAAGGCTTTGAGCAGAAAGAAGCAGATCAAGGCAGTTCCAACTCAAATTGTTTTTCACTTGGAGTTCAGATGAAACCCAAGTCACAGGTCTATGGGTGCACATCCTCAGCCAGCCTTAACTAAAGGTCTTTTAAGGAAACTCTACAGTGTCTATCATAAAGCTCAAAACCCCGAATGTGTGAAAATTATTTCCCATGTATATTATATATAATCCAGCTGCTCTTTATGAAGTGTATGTTACAAAGGTATTATAAATATAAATTAGCTTTTCAAAAACATAATCGCATCTTGGAAATATGAACTGAGATTGAGCCTCTGAAAAGATACAGAGACCTTCTTGGTGGGGGTGGTTTTGCTTTTAAATGGCATTCTAGCAAAAGAATGACAACAACAATAAAATAAACAAGCCAGGCTTGATAGGTTTCATATTGTGATGCAGTGTCATGCATATTAATCACCATAATGAAACTTATTCCAAGTAATTCATGTGCTGCATAAGCAGTTTTGTAAAGTGATGCATTTTAATTGTTGGCAAATTGTTGCTCAAATCTGTGAAAATTAGAGAAAAAATTGTCTTTGTATAATTTTTGGCTAGTTTTGCTTTTTCCAAATAATTTTAATAAAATCAAGGATAGGCCCTTAGGAAACAGTATGAGAATTCTTCTTTTTTTCTCAGCAAGAAATGGAGTTGGACAGGAATGGTGCAACATGACCAAAAGCTCGCACACCTGATGGGTTAAGCCTCTCATGCATGGCAGGTTATCAAGTCTCCAAAATTATTGGAGCAGTCTCTATTAATTTGTGTACAATGGTGGTACAGATTATGAAAGTGACACAGTTGCTTCCATTATTAACTTCATTATATGATCTGTAACATTATTAGCAGCAAGACAGCAAGCACAGAAGGCAAGCTGATAATATCATCAAGCACAAGTCACTGAAAAATTATGAATAATATGTTATTTGCATTAAACCCCCCCTTCTTATTAAAATCACAGCCAGAGCAAAGAGCGTAAAGGTAAACTCAAAAGCTTTTTTTTCAGTAGAAAATACAAAAAAGACTAAAAATCTGAAATAAGAAAGGTGTTTTTCAGAGGTATTCTTGTTGAAATGTGATACTAATTAATGACAATTATTAGTGGTTTTGTTGTCATTCATATTTTGATTGCATCAATCAGCCCCAATCCACAATCAGAATCCTGCTCAGGTCAATTATTTACCCAAGTCAAATTTTGTCCTGTGTTTGTCCCAAATGGACAGTGAGCTAAATTTAATGGGACAAATGCTTAAATTATTTGCTGAATGGCAATTGATTTTAATCTGTGCTTGAAGTTAGTGTGAACCAAGTGTTCTTTCTCTTATTGGACTTTTTTTTCCCTCCACCCATGGTGGTTTAACCCCAACTGGGAACTAATTGCCTTCTCTTTGGTGGGATAGTGGGGAGAATTGGAAAAAATTCCTAAAATCTGTGGATTGAATTGATATAAGAACAACTTAGTGATTGAAGCAACATAAACAATAACACCAATGACAATTATGAAAATAATTTTAATGAAAAGGCAAGAAATGAAACCCAAGGAAAAGAAGTGATGCACAATGCAATCACTCACTATCCACTGGCTGATGCCCAGCCAGTCCCCAGGCAGCAGTTGGTGCCACCCCACCCAATTCCCCCAGTTTATACACTGAACATGATGTTCTATGATATGGGACATCCCTTTGGCCAGTTTGGGTCTGGTGTCCTGACCCTGCTCCCTCCCAGCTTTTTGTGCACCTCCTCACTGGCAGATCATGAAACACTGAAAAGTCCTTGACTTAGAGCATGGCTTAGTCCTTGACTTGAAGCATGCACTATTTAGCAGCCACTAAAACATCAGTGCTCTATCAACATTATTCTCATACTAAATACAAACACAGCACTGTACCAGCTAGCAAGAAGAAAATTTTCACAGCCAAAATCAAGACACCATCTAAGCTTTCTTTTGTGTTATAGATGTTTCTGGAAATTGTATCTTCTAGTTGAACTATATACAGTAACTAGGCAGATGATACCACATGCATGTTTGGAGATCTTAAAACTAATATAATATAAATACCAAGACTGCAGTGTGGCTTAGTTCAGTGAAATTATTAATGAAAAATGGATCTGCAAAGCAAGATACCCATAAAAGTCAGGCCTTTTGGTCTTTAAATTATTCCTCTGGAAATTCACAAGGAAAGGATTAAAACTTTGATTTTCAACAAAGATTTCATTATGTGTGACAGCAGAGTCTGAAGCCTAAACTTCAACTATGACAAATGTGAAACCAAAAAACCCACAATTATTCTTTTCTTCTTGGCTTTCTAGTCCAGCTCTATTTCAAGAGGAGAGTTGTGTTCTGTTGATTGTCACAGGTCACTCTTACATCCAGATTTATCCTTGTAGTTACAGCAATGCAATAACCATACTCCATGAGTTCTGCCAAAAATCAATTACTCCAAAGGCAAAAGAACCACTTTGAGCCAATATCCACAAAGGTGTTCAGATCTTGAATCTCTGTGAAATGGATCTAGACAACTCTCTTCCCTTCCTGGCATAACTTGCTGCTACTGTCAGTATTTGCTGTGTTTGTAAACTAGTGCTTTTAATCAGAGTACAAATTCCATCTCAGTCATCAAAGATAAATGTTTTAGCAGTGAACATGGCTAATTCTATCTATAACATCAGGAACTTAGTTAGGGTGCTTGAGCATGTGATGACAGTTAATTAACTGCAGTCACGGGTGGGTTAATTTTACTGAGAAATCTCAAGCACTGAAGGCCTCTGTAATTTGCTGTATCCCTTGTTCCTCAGGAGAACTGATTCTGAGTTAAACTTCAAAAAATTCATCATAAAAATATTACCATAAAACAAGATAAGAAACACAAATCCCTCTTCAAGGAAATAAATAAAACATCAGGTTTTATCACTCTCCTCTAATTAATGTGGCAACCATTCTATTCCTTCCTGGAGCCTCCAGGGCAAATGATGTCAGGTGGTGACATGCGAACACCTCGGTGAAAAAGGGAAGCAGCTGGTGTGGGTTTGAAAGGGGAGTTATTTCTTAGCAATGCACACTCCTCTGGAACTCAGCTCACACCTTTTGCAGATAAATAACTTACACATGCTGTCAATATGTCACCTTTGGAGAAATTACAGTATGTATAGTATGCAAATTATATACAGTCACTGTGCATTTTGATTTCTTCCCATTTGTAGAAATGGAAAAGAATATACAAGAGCATGAAGAGAAGCACAGAGGGCTGGGTAGCCACAGGCAGAGAAAACCTTCATTAGTAAGTGAAATTCTTGTGTGACAGAAGACACCCACATCTGATGTTTTGATAATAGTTACAGATGTGACTGTAACTATTATTCCTCTTATCCCAAATCCAAGAGAAAATTTAACAGGTGAAAGCAGAGTGGATTTGGGGAATCACTGCAGCTGTTGTGTGGGAAGATTTTAGGACGTGCAACAGATAAAAAGAAACACCAACACACACGCCTTTAGTGCTAAGAAGGATCTAGCCTGAAAGCACATAGCAGAAACTCATGATTCAATGAGGATTTTTCCAAAAGACCAGAAGTTTACAACTGTGTCACAAATTGTAGAAAACAGTTGAGGCACAGATAACAACAAACAACAAAAAAAGGAAACAACCCACAGTGTGAATAATTGACATCTCTTGACTGAATCCAATACAAAATGTAGTAAATTAAGGTCTTTGTGATGGCAGGCAAGTCTGTTTATCCAATTACAAAGGCAGTCCCAGAGAACTTGTTATTCATTTAGCATCATGGAGAACCTTAGCACAGCATCTTGCCAAATGTTTAATTTAAAAGACATAACTCCAGAGTATGTTATGACTTGTTTTACAGATTAAAGAAACAGCTCTTAAAATGAAACTTGTTACAGAATCTGTGTTTTCTTCTGATTTCTTCAAAATTGTCAAGATTCTGCATGAAAGGTTGATTTTGAGAAAAACAGCAACAGGAGCAAACAACTAGTCATATTAGCATTCTGACTTTGATGGACAACTTACGTAGCATATGGTCCTGATTGCCAAAATGCTTGTTTGAAATTACCTCAAATATTATATTCAGTTACATGGCACAGAAAGTAGAAGGGTCCATACTCTTCTTTTTTTTTAATTTTTTTTTCTTCAAAGAAAGCAACTCTGGAGCAGATTGTGAATTACACTGGAACCTACTACATTTCCAAGGACTTCTAGTTTGTTGCAAGATATACCATCACACATGTCATATTGACTCTGCCAGTCTGCCAGAGTGCAGATTACTGCCTGATTCAGAATTAGCAACCAGTGTCCTATGAGCCTAGCAAACTGCAGGTTCTAGCTACAACTGGCTGTGCTAGCTGTGAATCTCCCAGTGACAGAAAGACTAATCCCACATCTTCAAGTACTCAGGGTGAATTGTGAACCATTCTTTTCATCTTTTTGCCCTAAGAACAGTGAGTTCTGAGGTCTTTTACTTCTTTGGGTCCAGAGCGGTTATTCGTCAAGCTATTCCTGTAATGTGAGGAATGTGTGCTCACTTCCCGTATTTGCATACAGGAGTATGGCCTATAAGCAGGCTATTTTATTAACAATGTGTTTGCAGGGTACATTTCATGATCTAGGCATGTTTACCTTGAAGAGAAATCTACAAATGAAATCTTTCAAATGGAACAATCCAAATGAGAAAGCAGCTCCCTTACTCAACCAGCATGGGGGAAAAAAATAAAAAAGGATAACTTTTCTTACAAATTGAATCATGTATTCCATTCCAGCTTGACCTATTAAATAAGTCATGTTCAGCCAGCCCCTGCCTTTATTATGAATGACCTTGGGTTGCAGGAAGATATTGCCAATACAGCAAGAGGAGAAAGTTTCAACACTTCATCTCTGCTGCAGACATGGAAAACTCCAAGTGGAGCTGAATCTCATGTGCTGTGGCTGGAATCAACAGGAAAACTGCTGTAGTAGCTTTTTGCTTGCTGGGAAAGCAGGAAAGCAACACAGCTTTGTGAATTCCTGGAGACACTTTCCAGAGCCTGAAATGTTGGGAGTGTTTATACACCCTATTACTGTGAAGAAAGGAAAATACAAAGTAGGAAATTGGGTTATATCCTTTTCAACAGTTTATAGTTGCCTTGGGTTCTCTCAGAGGTGATGAGCTACTGAAGTAGTCCCTTTACATTTACCCATAGCTAACACTCAGGGCTGTTTGAAACTTGTACACAAACACATTTTCCCATCACATTCTTGATGTTAGTCAGGGGAAAGTGCAGCAAGATTGAAAAGGTGAAAATTTCACCATTTGAGATGAAGTTAATTACCAAAAACAGGAAAAAAAGAATGCAAAATATAGCATAAAATTATCATTTTTTCCCCCCTATTCTCAGTCCTCTAAAACTAGAAAAAATATCCTTGACTTCTTTTTAGCATTGTTTAACAGTTTAAGAATGATTCTGGAACTTCGGAGTAAGACTACTTTAACAACAACAGCACCAGGGACTGAGAGACATAGACTGAAAGCAAGTCCATTAGATTCACTACCTATTTACACTCTGAGACTGTAACTTAAACAAAAATCAGCATTGGAAACTTGCAACATCATTGCAAGTGCAACAAAGAACATCCTGGCATAAAACAGCTATAAAGGAAAATAAGAGATCAATAAGTTTTTAGAAGGATGATAGAAGAGCCAATGAAATCATTAGGACAGAATGAAATAAGACACATTAAAATAGCCTTATTGATGCACGTCTAGGTGCCAATACTGTCATTTAAAGTGTACCTAACTTCAAGCATTCTGATTCTGATCAATATGCACTCCTTTCTGAAAAAGAGATTAACCTCCAGTGATAGATGACTACTTTTTATCCATGTTCACTATAATCACTGATCCACCATTTTCAATCAGCATTTCCAAGGACATGATAGAGGTCCCTATTTAATCTTTTGTGAGACTCTGGAAGGCCCCAGAGGACAGTCAATAAATACTTGTCAATACATACTCTAGAGACTGAGCTAGAGTTACATTTAATTTCCCACTGGAAGAACTGCTTGTCCATGCCTTGTGGTGAAATGATGGAGTGAAGTGTGTAGGCTTCCAAATGTTTGTACATAAATCAAGCACTGGACACTGTGTACAGAAGATGTCTTCAGAGCTCCTGCAGGTGGGTCTAGCTGCAACACCCCATGATTCAAACCCTTCCTGGAATGAGGGATGAACTCCAGGGCTCATAAGCTCTTTGTTGCAAACTACAAGATGTTTTGGACTACCTGTCTGATGTCAGCTCAAGAATCTGCCATCATAAGAGAACTAAATAAAACCATCTCGTTTTCCAAGAAATGAAAGAGTTGAACACCTACCAATTGCTTGCTATATTAACTTGTACTTCTCATTGCTCCTCCCAGCAGTTTCTAAGGTTCTTCACTCAATGCAAATCAAACACATTTGTGAAATCCTCAGGCTATTCAAGCACACAGAAGCAAACAAAACCCCGCTGCTATCACACAGAACAGCAAGTATTCTTATAATTTTCCCACTCCTGAAAATATCTGATGGAACAAGTGTGTCTCACATAAAATCAAAGCAGAACCTTGTATGCATCTGGTGTGATAGGAAACTTCAAGGTACACAAGGCCCTTGCCACAGGGAATGTTTGCTGCCAGTGTTTGCGCTGGTGTCTGACTGTGGACAGGAATTGTTTTGTTCAGTATTTCCTTAGTGCTTTATATGGCACTCAGATGCTGAGTGCACTGAGCCTTCCCCACTATTAGTGTTTAAGAAGTTCTAGAAAAATTCTTAGAGAACTATTTGCACATGAGTAATTTACTTGTGGAATGCTTTATGCTGGCAAAATCCACGGCTGGTATGAGGAAGTGAATGAGTACAGCTGGCACCTGGAGCAGGCTGCAATACCTACGTTAGGATTTTGATGTCCTCAAGTGGCACCTTCTAGGTGTAAATTTGCCTCCTGTTAAGAATAAAAGGCCCAAGGTTTTGTCTCAAGGGCCCAGTGTGTGCTCAAGCAGCTCCCTGTGGCCAAAGCCATGGGCCAGTTGACACTGAGAGTGTCCCGCTCTGGGATGGGTGCACCACCACCTTCCAGGCAGAGACATGGGGCTGGGGCTGGCTGCCTGCATGAGCCTCATTGCTGTCATTGCTGGCACACCTGCCATGCAGACCTGTAGTTTGAGAGCTATAATGGAGTGTATCAAATCAACTCCCATATATATATATA
>WEIU01010528.1:106979-117454 GCA_013389925.1 Aegithalos caudatus | reverse complement strand
AGAGCAACTCTGCTGTTAGACTTTAACAGGTACTGCATGTGTGTAGAGCTCAGGTTCTTCTGAGACCTCTTGAAATTTACTCCAAATGTCAGATGTAAATCTGCTATACAATAAAGCCTTGAAGTTAGAAAGCTGAAAAAGTAAAAGGTTTAGAGACCCTGCAAGGGCGTTTTTCTTTTTCTACGTAAATCAATACTCTGAATTCAACCTCTTTTAGAGAGATACAAATGCAATGCATTACCTAAAGGTGTTCCTTCTTGACAGCTCTTCAATTTTAAAAGTCAGAAAGTTGAAAACACTTTTAGTAATGGAAAATAAGATTTTTTTTTTTTTAATCCCCAATTTATATGAATGTTGGGATTTTTTGCTATTATTTTTGCTATTACTTTTTTTGTTATTATTAAAGAAACACTAACATTTCCTCTGCACTCACAGAAATTATAATATTATTTGATTGGAGATTAACTTCTGAGCAAAAATATATTTAAACCACTTCTCTCCATTCTTACCTATATCTTTATTAAAAATAGAAATAGGAAAACACTGAAATTTAAATATATTGGAAAAACGTGATCTGTAAAAAAAAAGCTATTCTGTCCACAGAGATGTTTTGACAGAGAAAAGTTTAATCACAGCTTTATGATAAATGTCTTTAGTATTTCATTCCCAGACTCCTTGATTTCTTTATCTCTTTATATTTCTGACATATTTTGAGACTCATATGATTAAATAATTTTAATAAAAAGAACTCTGCTCATCTGAAATTTGGATATCTTAACATAAGCAGAATCCTCAACAAGCTCAGCTCTGCCTGGTATACGAATTCATGTTTCCCACCTCATGAAAACCCTCCAAACACTTTCAGATGAAAACATTTAGCCTCTTTCTCCTCTTCACTTTCTACCTTCCAACACTCCCCTCCCTCCTTGAAGGTTCCTGCTGTAACATGAGTCACCTAAACATCATTGCAAGTCAGAGAAAGCATTGATGAGCATGGAATAGTTTACACCAAGTGGGAATGGCCAGCCAAGTCCCAACAGGCTTGTCAGAATTTTAGATGAGAATTACAAAAGGCTTGGCTGGTTTCTGGCCATTTCTGCAGGTACCTGCCTATGATAAATTTCTTCCTACCACATGAGCTTTATTGGCTCTCCAAAGAGCAGTTTGCTGCACCCACTCAGCTGTTTTTAGGATGAAAAGGTCTACAGTTGAAGAGGTCAAAAATATGTACCTGACATATTAGCAGGGAGAAAGCTGGAAACAAATCGTTTGGTTTTCAGGGTGGAAATTTTTCTTGGGACTTCTCTATGAGAAATACGTATTTTTAAAACTATTACTCAAATTTCAGGGTTTTTTTCCCTCTGTGCTCACTGCCAACATATTCTAACACTTTTGATGCATTTTTATTTCTAAGCTTTTATATAACTATGAAAATTCACTTGAACTTTGACCATGTGAGAGGAACAGCTATATAGTTACCCCTCTCAATTGAACTCTATTTGCAAAGTGAGTCAGAAATATGGTTCTTGTGAGCATACTTTGGGATATATTTCCTAAAAAAAGAACTTTAGATGTGTCTCCTTTTATATTGTGGGGTAGGTTTTTTTTTTTCTTATCAGATTATTCATTTTGCCTAAAAAAACCCCACAGAAATATATATGATCCCAGTCATAAAATTATCTCTGCCACCCACCAGTACCATCCTATTTACTGTCAGGGCAGTAGTTACACAGCTGTGCAGCCTGGGGAAAAGGGCAGAATCCATTCTTTCTGTAAGAGACATCCCAAGAATGCAGGAGAACCACTGTGGCATGGAAAACAGAAAGAAGAGCAAATCAAGCCTTAAAGCTTGGGAGGGGCTATGGATTCTTCCAACATGCAAAGTCCCCCTCCTTCTACTCAGAATCTTTTCAGTGCCTCACCTTTCAAATGAGTTTGCAAATAGCATTTGATTTCAGTATTATTTCTGTTTGTTCACACTTGTAATAGTCTTAAGAAGGCTTTCAGGGGATTGATAAATAAAGTTTCCAGTTTAGAGTTGAAATTTCCATGCATATTCAATGTCTTTTTCCGCCTTTTAGTAGCTAAATGCAGAAGTCAAGATATGTGGCCTTTTATTACCATATTCAGCCTAAATGTTCCATGTTTATTTATATCCTGTAGTTCTGGAAAAGGCTGATATAACAACCTGAACCTCACAAGCTTTTTTGATCCAATTGTATGAGCTATAAATCATAAAGCTTGTACTGAAGATTGACTGCTTGTCAAGGGCAGGGACATAGAAACAAACCCAAAAGCAAAGCAAAACCAACTTAAATGTATAGAAAGAGTTTTGAAGTCTAAAATTATGTGCTTTTTTGTTATACTGTCAAAAGAAGGAGATGTATTAATCAGAACAAAAAACAACTGCAACAAGAGTTCCTAGCAACTGAAATCAGAAGTTCTATTATAAAGAAGTGTGTCTTCTTTACCACAGCCTAATTGTTCCCTGGTGCTTATATGTGGTTATTTGACAAAGTGACTAATTTTTAAGGTTCTTTCAAATTCAATACAATCATTTCATAAAAAGAATATATATATTTTAAAAAGAAGAAATAACCACACTCGATGGAATTGGAATGGTTAATTGCTATTTACTATTTCTTTCCTGAGTGATTGTTTGTTTGTTTTTAATTAGCAATCATTTTTATTTTCAAAATTAACTGAGCTATTTGTTGGTAAAGATGATTTCTTTTTTTTTTCCAAACAAAGAGAAGAGCATCACTTTTCTTTCTGGCTTTCAAAATATTTTATGTTTTAAGGTCAACAACATTAAACCAGTTCACACTCTGCCTTGTCTTTCCTTTTCTTGCTTTTTCACTGTTTTTCAAATAGATTTCATTCCTTGTGATTTTGGAGAAAAGACAGAAAATGTGACATAAATGCAAATTAAAGACTGAAGTGATAAAAAAAAAAATCAATAAAAAATCTAACTAGACTTTTATTGCTATTAAAGGAACCCTCACATTTCTCTGATTTTTTCATAACCTCTTGGGATCTGGGAAGCTTTTACAATATTTTTGGGTAGACACTACAGCTGCTTCTTAATACATTTTGTTAAGAATTCTTTATATATGTAACGACACAGCTGAAACATTGTATAGTAGAATATCAATAGCTTGAATATTAGTTAGTTTAACTGAGATTTTAGTCAGCAGAAGAGCTAGAGTGCTGGGAAGTGGGAAAGACCTTCTATTTCCATGTGTCTGAGCTAAATAAAGCTCCCTGTTCATCCAGCAGGCATTCTGAGAGCTTGCTGCCAGCGCTAGGAGAGCATGCAGGAGCTTTCTGCTATAAAATAATGTTTGAATTGCACACCAAGCCCACCCTGGGGGCTGGGGGAAGCTGATACTGGGCTCTGGGCAGTGTCTGTCTGTCTGTCTGTCCAGGAGCCACATGTGGAGTGTCAGCCTCAGCCTTTCCCACAAATGTTCCTGCAGGGCTCTGTCCACGCTGCTCATGGAAAGAAGCTGCAGGGTCTGGCCCTGCACCAGGGTTTCTGCAGGTGGTGGGAGCAGACTGATACTCACTGCTGGGAGAGGGCAAAACTCTCCTTCCTGGGCCTCACAGAAAGGATTACTCCTGGTTCAGATAGAGGCCACACCAGGGTTGTAAGGAACCCCTAACACCAGAGATTTTTAGGTTTAGAGGCCTTTTCAGTGGCCTCTTTTCGCTTACATGGTGAGAAATGGAGACATGTTGATGCTTGTTCTCTTAGGTCTTTTGAAAATTAATATTTTAATTCAGAATCTCCCTACTTAATCACAAGCAATTTATTTCTGATTTTTAATGTTTACTTTTAAACTGCTGAATTTTTGTTTTTAAACATTGTTTCCTACAATGGAGAAGAAATTACTTAATGCATAAATCCTACAGATTATTAAGATTCCAAAGAAGGATTAGAGAGCATTTGAGTGATACACTGATACACACTTCCCTCTGATACCTGTCAGATATATAGAGATTACTGGAGATCTTCCCTCCTGCTCCCCTTAACAGGCCCTTAAGAACATGGATTTATTCTGACATGCTTCTATCATCTTTTCTTCTTAATGCTCTGTGATTCAACTCTTCTAGTACTTTTGTGTGAAACCTTAGTGGTTTATCCCTTGAAGTCACTGAGCTCATTTCGTACTGCCAAAGGAAGATGAGATGGAAAGGGTTTCTTCCTCATTGCTATGTGGAATACTGGATGGCAAAATATTCTTTTATAACCCATGCTTAATGTAATCACAAATTTACTCAAAATCACTTGAAACTAATCTAAGTGAGAGATGTCACAAGCTGAAATGTCATTTGACACAAGTTAATGCCGTGCTATTTCTGGAGAAAACAAATTTAGTAAATAGCCTGATTAAAAGGGATTTATGAGAATGTAAATAAATGAAGTTCAAAGAAATCAGCTATGTGTTTTATATACAGGCAGTGAGATTTCTCTAGGGCAGGAAGAAAAAGTATCAACCACATGGAGAACAAAACCAGAACAGATATTCTGTGTTTGCAGCCCTGTTTCCAAGCTGGCACTCAGGCCAAGAGATTGCAAAGGACCATCCTAACAACCTCAAGACACAGATTACACTGTGTTTGGTGCCAGCTGACAGAAAAAAAAAAATTATTTTCAGCCTTCGGAGGAAATTTTCTTCGAGCAAAAAAAGAGTATGAGGTGCAACTGAACAGACTAATTCATTCTCTAGATCTGTTTTTTCCAAAACAGATCTACACTTCAGACATCTGTAGAAATGGCCAGCAAATCTCATGGGAACCATGTTAGCAAAATCCCAAGTGTAAAGAGCCAGTAGGGAGTTCCAAAGGCTGCTTTTCCTCACAGCCAAATAAATCAAACTTAAGTTTTCTCAGGGGGATGGATTACATCTGAGAATCAGGTTATTTGAGGATAAATAGTTTTTTGAATTCTTATACAGAACCTTTCTTCTTAATAGAGACATCCATTTTCATGGAACAATTTTTTGGTTCCTAAAATTTTCATAAAGAAAAAGGATAAAAAATAATTAGGGATATGTCAACTAAAACCTTTTTCTCATTTTCCTACTCTCCTCTCAAAGGAGGAAAAAAATAGTCATCAACTTTTAACTGCAGGTTATAATCCTTTTATTCTTGTTGTGAAGAAACCCAAGTTGCTTGTGGCTGCAGAAAAAATTCCATTCAAAGGGACTGATCAAGTGCTTGCAATAGAAAGCAGAAGAATTTCACCAACTCCAGCTCATAAAAACTGGCAAAGTTCTTGTGGTAGCAATGGAATTGACAAGTTGAAACTACTTCTATGAAAGTTGCTTTATGGATCTGCTGAGGGAAGATATCTGCCCACATCACTTCCCACAGAACAGATTTCAATGAATTCCCAATAGTGTGTCTGATAAATTTTACCTTTTATTTTTGCTTATCACTGGGGAGGATAGAGTTCCTCAAACCTATCTATTATTCAGATTTCTACCTTAATATTTTGTTTCAGATATTAAGCCTACAGATTATTATGAGCCATTTGAGCTACGTTATCATTTTGTTCCAAGGGTCAGGGAAATCACATAGTACTGTTTCCATTCTCCTTCTTGGGGCATTAGCTTAAAATCCACTTCCACATGCATAGCTCTGAAATTCCCTTTTTGTGACTGTTCATGCTAGCAAAACTTGAATGGTGTGCTGTTACTAGGTGAGGTGTTACTACACAAGGTGAAGTTCCTGTAGACAGTAGTAGGATGAAATCCTGAAATATTTCAGGCAAATTTTGTCTCTAGAAAAAAAAAAAAAAGATACATAATTCTCAAGGATTTGGAATCATGGGACATACTTTGTCCTGTCTGAGCTTAGGTCATGCAGAACCATAGCCTAGGTTTATACAATCACATCTGCAGTGATCACTAGAGAGATATTCAGATTTTGACTCAAATTATGAATGTGTATGGATTTTTCTTCACCAAGCTTTGTTCTACCTGACACAATCAGTAAGTTCCCAACTATCCAATCAACACAAGGTAAAATTCCCAGACCATAGCAACAGTGATGTTGTTAATTGCTCCCATTTAGCAGTCATGGAGCTCCATCTTGGCGCAGAAGGAGATGCTGCAATCCTCCTTACCCTGCCATTGGGTGACATCTGGTTTTGTAGCTGCTTCTGACATAGAAAGATGAAAGAAATGCAGAGAATGACTAGAAGAGAATGGCTGGTGGCTGGCTTCCTTCACTGGAAAAGGTACCATGGGCTATCATTTAGGTGAGTGTTGGATAGAGCATTGATCTTCAGAGCAGACCCAAAACTACACTAATAATAATACCAAATACAATAATAATACAGCTACAATAATAATAATACCAAAAAAAAAATTACCAAATTATAAAAATTCACAAAAATTTCTGCCACAGGAAACTGGAGGCAGAAATCAATACCAACATCTTCAAAACAAATAAATTGTGGCAAACCCCTCTGCACAGACACGGAAGGGAATAGGCAAGGATGTGCAACCTCACATTGGTAATCCAGTGACTACACATGCAAAGAAAACATGAGGAGAACAATCCACAGGCAGCACCCAGACTCACACAGCCACACTGACCCTTTAGGTGACAGTCCCAGGCAGGGCAGCCCCTTGGTCCTACTCAGCAGACCACTTATGCCTCACTGGGGCTGGGCCCTTTCCCAATTCCTTGGCAGCTTTGCATCTTCAGTTGAGAGGTTTCCTGGCCTGTCAGGTGGAGACAGGGCTTTCCCTGTGAGCTCCAGAGGCAGCCCCTGGCACAGCAGCTGCCTGTGGGTGAATGAGCAGGAACACAACGAGTTGCTCTGCCTTTGCTGCCAGGAGCAGCCACGCTCCAGCACTGGCCACGGGATTGCTCACTCTGCGTTCTGAAATGGGGAATGTGTATGGCTATGAAAGCCCAGAGTTTAGAAGCATACAACAGTCTTAAGCAGGTGAAGGGAAAACAGAAATATATATGATTTGTGTAGTGATTTTTGCAAAAGTAGAACAGCATAACTCGTTACGCAGAAAGAACTGGTAGCAGCGCACGTAGGAATTTAGTTGCTAGGTTGAAGCCATTATTAAGATAAGATGAATATTGTGAAAATTCAGTAAAACAAGACTTAGGTATTTTGAGAAATCGATAAAGCAGAAAGCTATGGCTTGAAGCCAGCTAAATTGGGCTCCTAATCTTTGGCAAGAGCAAAGTGACCTGAAGAATAGCCAAACCTTCACTGCACCTGCACAGAAGCAAAGGTCAGTCGGCATTCCTCCAAGACCCCAACTCACAGCCACAGGAGGAGTGGCAGCTAGTTGAAATACAAAGCAAGAGAAGGTGGGGAATGGGTGGGTGGGGAGGTGTGGCTTTGTGGGATCAATGTGTATTTAAACCTGGGAGGTGTGTTTGTCTTATCCAGTTATGCATGGTTTGGATTAGATGTGTCCCAGCTGGAATAAAACATACCTGCTTTACAATTTCTAATTGTAAAGTCCTTATTCCACAATCCACATTCCCACCCCTGTTTTCCTCAGATTAATCAGCTCCTGCAGCTGACATCCTTGGGCTGCTGCACTGAATAGGAAAGCTATTTGTTTTTTGCTCTTTCTTTGCAAAAAGCTCCATCAATGTGGTCTTGCCTAGGGTGCCTTCCTATAGCATAACTGATTCCTCCCTGCCTTGTGAATTACCCCTGTATGTTTATGCCACTAGCAAATTTTAGAAATTATGTATATGATGCTGATGTTCTTTCCTTTGGATAGAAGTTAGGTGAGATTTCCCAGCTCCTGCCCTCCTGGTGGAGGCAGGGAAGTGACTGGCATTATTCCTTTCTTTCCCAGACACTCTTCCCCATGGAATAGGTAGAGTTTACTTCTAAATATCCCAGCATATACTGGGAAATATAAGGTGTCTTGATGGGACACAAGGAAATCTGAGCATCAGATAAATTAAAGCCATATCATGTTACCCATAACATGAATCTGACCACTGTGAATTTAATATACTCTGATTTAAAGGGACACTGGTTTGAAACATCTTTTGTCATTGGCACATTGCCCCCACTCCTGCACACAGCTGCCTGCACTTGCTACCCTTATGCAAAAAAAGGACCTGGATATGTCGATGAAAGATGGCTGGTGACCACAGCATTCAAGATAGACATAACAGGATTAATACTGTAAGCTGCCCTGGCATCTGAACACCTCAAAACACAGGAAAAAAACTTTTTTAGTGTGAGGGTACACAAGGACTGGAACAGGCTGCAAAGAGTGATTACAGAATCTCCATCCCTGGTGATGATCAGGAAAAACTGGACATGGCTGTGGACAATCTGTCTTAGCTGTCCCTACTTGGATCATGGGGTTGGAATTAGGTGACTTTCAACCTGAGTAATTCTATAAAAATATGTTTAAGGTCACTCCAGAGCTGTAGGATGTGCTGGGTGACATCCAGCTGCTCCTCTACAGAGATTCTGGTACCCTGCAGGCCCAGTTTCCCCTCAGCTCACTGCCCACAGAGCCCTGGTATCCCAAAGCATCCCCAATGACATCTCTGTGTGTGGAGGGCTCAGTTGCACACTCTGCCCAGCCTCCCTCAAGTTAGCTTTGAAAGCAGATTTCTAAAAGAATCCCACAGGAACTTGATGAAGCTCTGGGTGTAAGAGCCCTCTTGGGAAAGCATGTGAGGGTTATGGAGGCTCTTGTCAAACGGATTTGGCAAATCTAATTACTGATACTACTACTAATAGCAGACTGACTCTTGGTAGTTTTTGGATCTGTTTCTCAGCAACTGAAAATTACAGAAACATTTATTTAATGAATTAGCCTCAAAAAAAAAAAAAAGTTCTGTACATTTTTTCAGGAAAGATTTAAATAAGTTTCATAAGATATATTCATAAACCTTTTAAGTCACATCACCCAATTCTCACAAATTCATGTGGGCTTAAACTTTTACTCAAAACGTCATTGTAAGCAAATATGTCAGATTTAATGTAGAGAGCAATTATTTTGGAAAAAAAAGCTCTGCTATGCTGATTCTGGATTCCTTTCAATTCAAACTAGAGAAACAAAGCCTTGAAGTCAGAGAATTGTATGCAAAGAGCTTGGATGTTGAATCTCGGTGCTCAGTAAATATCATCCCTAAAGAAGTGATATACAGCCAGTGAAACAGCCTTCCTTTTCCATTTTCCCTCAAACTTCATGCTTCAATGTCTCTAATTATTCTCATACTGAATAACTTCGAGAAAACGTCGATCTGTTCACCAGAAGTCCACAAATAGAAGGCAGAATAATGTCTCATTTTCAAAAAATAAAGTGTTATATATTGTACCAAGCTCTGCAAGACAGCTAATACCAAATGCAGCAGAGAGAATACAAGCTTGTGTGGAACAATAGGGAAATAGGGGTAAAACTATATTTAACTATATTTATATTCACAGTCTCCTACAACGTGGGAGAAATAATCACTTATGATCAGGAGAGTAGGCACAGATATCATGGCCTGTTGTTATCCTGCTCCAGGTAAGATAAATAGCAGGCACTGAACACAGCTTGGGTAGGCACAATTTTAATGCTTCAGACAATGAACTAAACCTAATCTTAGATACAGTCCTGCAAACCTGGGCCCCACTGCTGGGCTGGGGAGCAGGTGCCCAATGCATTTGCAACAGCTTTCTGTTGGGAAAGCTGCACACACCATTCCCACACTAATCCATTAGCCCATGATTAAGTGTAAATGGCTATAAGAACCCCATAAGTTTACAATACATCAAATTTTCTAAATTCTCTGTGGTTAGGCATGAGTGGGATTCTATTAATATTTTAAATCACAATGGAAAACATAAAGCAGGCTTGTGCACAACTTATTTAAAACTGAGGGTTCCTAGGGTAGAGGAATCATTCTTGCAAAGTGAAACAGTGACTACATGACTGATTTTCTAGTATACAACTCTTCTTGTATGAAAGGATCCTGGAGCTTAAAACCAGCAAGATATTCCCCATCATGTCCCCTGTTCTTTTTTTTTTCCCGGAAGCTGTTTGATCGAAAACATCACCAGTGCACAAGAAAATGTGAATTGGGGAACATCTTCAATAGTTCAGACCAAAGCCTCCTAGTAGCCATTTGGAGCTGATGGTTGAAAGGACAGGACCAGTGAAGAATGTAGAACTAGACCACACATGTCCCTTGACCTCCAGCCATTTTCAGCTCAGGGATCTTCTGGAGACAATTTATTTTGAACCTGACTGAAAGGAAACCTCTCTAACTCTAGAAACCAATAGCAATTATGGCTAGAATGCAAATTAACAAAGCTGATGTAGTTAAAAGCTTTCAAATATATATCTGTGACATCAGGATGGCCTGTTACAGTGTTGCCCATAAATAAGTGTTCCAAGGTCTTCATTGGAAAGTCCACTGAACCAAAAGGAAACCCTAGAATGTGACAAATTAAAAAAAAAAAAAAAAAA
>WEIU01010528.1:59601-89828 GCA_013389925.1 Aegithalos caudatus | reverse complement strand
ACAACAGAAAAAAAAAAAAAAAAAAAAAAAAAAATCACCTGATGGGGCAGCTGGCAGCTGCAAATATGATTCTTTGGGGGACATTACTTCACCAGCAGACACCGCTCACACTAATAGGGCACTGGACAAAGAACAAGCAAACTCCTAATGAAAACCACTTAGTTTAAAGCTTGCCAATATAAGATCCAGGTTTTTTCTGACTCCAGAGTATCCCTTTAAGAGGCAAGACATAGTGCAACTAACCATGGCAAAGAAAGCATAGGCAATGGTAGGTGTTTAATGACACTGAACAGAAAAGAACTCAGGACCAGGAGAAGAGACAAGGGCTCTTGTCAATATTAAGGCAAGGGTTGAAATAGACTCTTCCCTTCCACACATGACTTGGACAAAGGCAACTTCTATCGAAAAATCAACACTGAAAATTATTTTAAACACCTCTATATAACTGTAGTCCTAGTCTATATGTTTGCATCCTCTGTTCTTTCACTGCCCTCACACCATTGGGAAAGTAAAATATTTTTTATTCACATTAGTGGTACTTGGAGCTTTCTGTGTATTTTGTTCCCTGGAGGTTCTATTTACAAGTAAAGCCAATGTGGTGAGTTCTTGGCCAAAACCTCTGTCAAAAACTGAACTTTCCAACAATGATGTACCTCAGACACCAGTGCTGAGCTGGGGACAAGGATCTGTATTGCCCAGGAGCAGTACAAGCAACAAACCTTGCTGCTCTAAATCCAGAAGCATTTTTCAAATTGTGGTACATAGCAACAGATATATTATTAACCAATGCAAAATTATTAAAGGAAGCTTATAAGCCACCTGAAGTTATTGAAATTTTAATCCATGATTTACTGCCTTTGGACTACTGATGCAATCATAAGTGCTGAAGGCATAACAAAAAAAGAGTAGGGTTTAGGGTGTTTATATAATTTTTTTAAAAAGAGGGGAGCAGGAGAGAGAGAGAAAGAGAGATTGAGATTGAAAGAGAGAGAGAGAGAAAAATGTTTTGGAAACTATTTTTATTCTCGCAGATTTTTCACTGCTTGCTTAATTTGGTTCCCGGACTCTGTCCTCTTTTAATTCCCTTGTCATCCAGAATCTATTATAGGGAGCTAATGCCTTAATGGCACCATCTGGCATTATTTAATATGTAACACCATCTTATAAATCAAATTATAATTTATAATTAATCAAACAGTTTGTATTTTTAATAATCATAAACTCTATTAGAAAAACCCATATTTATCAATGCACTACAGCATTGTGAAAATATTTATCACCTGTGGTTATTCCTTTTCTTTCTTTCACTGCTTGAAGACAAAGTTTTTTTTGCAAAAGCAGGTATTAATTAAAATGATTCTTAAAAGAAAGTACAGGAATTTTTCCAAAGTTTTGTAGAAAAATGCCATCCCAAATATGAGATGTTTAGAAATTAGCTCAAATAGGCAGCTGAAAATTGGTTTTCAGCATTACTCACTGTTTGTATCCATCATTATAGATGCTGGTCTGTGTTCTGCATCACTGGGATCACCAGCAGGAATTCTCTCCTTCATTTTAAATATCCCAAACTTACCTTATAATGTGTCCAGCTATACACAAGGACAAATAGTTTTACAATTTAGATGCTGCCTATACTTATTCAATATTTTATCCTTCTTTCATCCCACCTCACAAAAAACAAATGCTGATTATTATTTCAGTAGGGGAAAAATAAGATAGGGAGGTTTTACTACAAAAAGAAGTATAATCCTCTTTTTTTTTTTTCAATGTAAATTATTGGATAGGTATTAAATCAAAATTTTTAAATTATTTTTTTAGTCTGGGATGATTCAGTGGAGTTTTAACAGAAGAGCTAGAAAGAAAAGGCCAAGGATGAAAAATTACTAATATTTGCGTCATCCTGCACCACATTATAGTCTGAACTCTGGGTTCCACAGCATCAAGGGCACGAGCAGTGCACCAATGCACATAAACAAAATAGCTAAAGATATCTGTGGCCTGAACACTCCACTGCTATAAAACTTCTGTCTAAGACAGTAAGTTTCACCTGCTTCCACCCTCCATGAAAAGCTGCTGTGGCTGCAAGACAAAACAGGGTTTTTGTGAAGTTCATAAGAACTGCAGAAGTGAGAAGAGGATCAGCAAGAATCCTGAAGCAAACCCTGGTAATGTTCCTATGTCAAAAAAGCACAGGAGAGGGGAGAAGAAAGGGAGGAGAAAGACTGACTGGAGACATGCTTTAGCTCCTTCTATGGCACTATGGCACTAACACCTGCCCCCAGGGTCACAAACCATGGATTTCCCCTGTGGGAAGCCACTCCTGAGCTGAGTTTAGTGCTAAATTCCTGCTGGCAGGCACAATTTGGAGGCAAAGTGATGAAAAAGACAGAAAAATGTGAGGAAGTGTTCTGAATCTAGCTGATGTCCCCAGCCACACCAGGTTGTAAACCACTGGAGTGCAGTGGCAGGAAAGGAGGTACCATGCCAGCAGACAGGGTGTCCATGTCACTCTGGCTGACCACTGACAAAAAAGCACTGAAAAATCCCAAAAAACAGTACATCCACCTTCTCATTCTATACTCAAACCTGTGCTTTTTATCTAAAAGTTCCTTCAAAATTCAAAATCTGTTTCAGTGATATATTCCTAACCAGATTTTCAAAGAAGAAATATTAATTTACTTAAGGGTTTTACATGGCAGAAAAAAGACTTTATGTGGCCTTTAAAACACACATTGGATGTACTAGCTTATATTAATCTTAGAAATTCTCATTTTTTCCCTTGCATAAATCTTTATTACTAAGATACACAGGAAATGGGAACTTCAAGGAGTGTTTAAAGTGCACGTTCTTCTGCTGTTTCTTCACTGCATGCAAGCATAATCCCCTGCTTGTAATGTCATGGTTAGTGCTTGCAAAGAAAAGAGATTAATTTGTCAGAAACAGAGGATTACACATTTAACTGGGGCACAGACAGGTGAACAGGGCATACCCCTGGGAAGGCAGCTCCACCGTCATGCAGATCTAACCCACCAGGTCATTCACTGGGATTATGCAAGAGCACAGTTGAGATAACCAGTGTAAAGAAAAAATATAAAAAAAAAATGAGATCATGTTAGACATTCCAGTATTGTTTGGCTTTAAAAGCACATATTGAGGTTACTCTGATGAAAAGAGAAGTGATTTGGGAAAGCAGGATCTCTGAGCTATTGCAGACCTAAGGTACGATGTCCACACTGAGTGGTAGTACAGAAATATGACCTTTAAATTCCCTGTTCCATTAACTTGGTGTCTGGGGCTCCTCCCCACACCCAGAACCTTTGAGTTTGAAGTCTTCCTTGAGCAGCAAATGCAATGCATTAAGCAGGAGATTGTGGAAATGCACTCATGTACAGCGAGGTAAACCCTTGCATTGTTTTCTGGCCTGTATAATTCATGATGTATCCCATTCAGGACATGAATATGAGCTTTGAGTTCAGTCACACTGAAGACTCATTATAGCCTTTCAGGGAGAAGAACTTGGAATGCTTAAGCCAAGCAGCTACACCATTTTTTACCAGGTGGACACACAACTGAGACTCTAGAAAGATGTTTGAGAGAAAGTGGATGAATAGACCATGAATTTGTACACTGCAGAGCTGTGTAAAGTGAGCTGCTAGTGACTCCTGCCTCAGCCACACAGATGTGTTGGCTCTCCAATACTTGGGCAGTGAATGGGGAACAAACCACACTTAGGCTTTGTAGCACAGCCAAAAGGAAGGACAACTCACCATTAGTTGAAACGTGGGCACTGGCAGCTAATGGCAGGCAGCTCGTCCTGGAAAATTCATGGGTTGATGGAAAATTCTATTGAGGGGTTTGGGATATATTTGAACTCTGAAAGAAAAATATAGCCTCTCCTAAACTAAAAGCCATGCTTAAACTTACAATGAACACTGTGCTCACATGTAATAAATAATCACTTCAGTATGTAACTGAAGGCTATTGTAATTTGGGAAATCATAAAGAACACGGCCTTATGAACCCCCAGACTTCCCATGGAAGCTTTACTCTGCAGTCCAAATATGTACTTAAACCCCCTTCCAATTTGGATACCTGGAGCACTTGACTTTGTTCAAATCTTGGCATAAGCCTTTCATGAATTGGGATCTATAGGAGTGCGTGCATTGCTGCTAACAAGGACAGAGTGTATATGATTGCAGGAAGAGAATGCCTACAAAACTGCAGGTGAGCCTGCTGCTAGTTTATTGCTGCTGGCACCACTTCCTGCCTTAAATACTACACAAATTTACTTTTCAAATACTCTTCTAGTAAATATATGTCTAAAGGAGAATATTTTATCAGATGGACATTTCAATAAAATATTTTATTTCTAAGGTAGGGTGAAAGGAAAGTAGCTAAGGAAATATGTTGATAATAAAATATGTAGTCAAGGGAAGCACTTTCATAGCAGCACTATGAATGACTTGCAGAAAAGTATAAATTGTGTTTATAAATAAGCACATGAGGATAACATTTGTATATGTGTTTAATTGAAACCTGTAAAGCCAGTGAGCTTTTTATCTCCTATATTTTAGCATCTTTTTTGTTCCTGTGAAAAAAATTGGGAAGAAGGTGAGGCGAAATATGTGCAAAGCATATGGTATTGAGTGAAAGAAATAAGACTGCCTGCTTTATGTTTACCTATTTGCCATCAGAAGCATGGGTCAAGCTCTCCAGAAATGCACCCAATATATGGATGAAGAAGCACAAGCAGGATCTCCTTGGTGCTGCTCACAGGATTAAACCTTATGGAGAGCATCAGCTCAGGGTGGTGACATTGGGGTGTTGTGTAAGAAATGCTGTGAGCTGGGGGCAGCTCTGAGGCCCACCAGAGAAAAGGTTCATTAGACTCTGTTCTACCATCCTGCAAGGAAATTCACTTCAAAGTCACAATCACATGCTGTGTTTTCTCAATTTAGTTTGAAGTGGGAAAAAGCAGTATCACAATATGGCTGGGGGAACAGCTGGCACCATGACTGTTCACTGATCTGGGATGGTACAGACTGGCTTTTATTAATTTCTCCCACTTACTTTAATCAGCAGTTTCTGTGCCAGAGCCAGGTGGTCTCAACCTCTCTGCATCTCCTGGGCCTCCATCAGCCCCTCTGGAGTGTGTGCCTCCTTCCTAGGTTGCCACTTCACATCACCCAATGCCTCCTCCATCAGGAAGGCAACCCCAGTTTTTCCCCTTCTCCTGCACAGAGTAGCAGCAGTGGGAAGCACAGATTTCTCTGCTGGGAATCAAGCCTGACAATAAAGGGAGAGGCAAGACAGGAAAAGAAACCTAACTTCTACCAGTTCTCACCAGTTTCTGCAATGTGTGAAAGGACTATGATAAAAAACTGGCTAGCAGACCTTAAATAGCCTTTATGATTCAGCTTTGCACTTTCTCTTACATGGTTTACTTGCCTTGAAATTTTGACTTTCCATTTTCTTTTTATTGTATTGTATTGCAATGGTTTCTCTAGGGATAATTGCAAAATGTAAAATGCCAATTTTTTATGTCTCTTCTTTAAAACTTAAAATAGTTGACATATCCTAAACCTTAACTTGATCTAACATGTATAAGCTAGGTGAAAATTAATACCAAAGCATTCATCTCTACCTGCCTTAAATTCTAAAGCAGCGTTGTGTTTAATAGAGACACAATTTTCATGTTTCCAGTTTGTGCTGTAAATAAAATCTGCTTAATCACCCTAAGGAAGTGATTCCCTTCTTTCTCTTATATCTCCCATAAACCTCTATCACCCTTATGCTGTGGCACACTGTCTGAAAGTGTTATATGCCTTCACTCCTCCAATGCTACTTCGTAAATATATTCTGAAGCTAGCAGAAAAAATGTTTCATCAGATGGTCAGCTTGGTAAAATATTTTACTCCTAAGAGGGCTGAACATCAGGCTATGAAAGAAATACAGCTCTAATAAAAGACACAGGCAGTGAAAAGGCTGTGGTAAAATCAGCATAAATGTCACCCCCCCCAACAGAATAAATTTTCTTTATAAATAAATACTGCGAGAATAACATTAATATCTTTAGCTGAGAGTGGGAAAGTGTAAGAACAGTAAAAAGTGTTGTTATATAAACATACTTTTCTCTTCTAGTGCAGGAGATATGGAATGAGAGTTACGGTACTTATTTAATTCCAGCTTGTTCCATGGTAATTTTTCAAACGAGGCAGAGGATGGCCACTCTTAACTCGGGCAAGATAAGGCCAAATCTTGATTGCCATTTAGCAGGCTTCCTACTGACCTAGTGCATGCTACCATCTGGTTTTATGCAGTCTTTAGACCCTCATTTGCCTCCTGACTCAGTCTTGTTTGTCGAGAGTGTTTGCAATTTAGGGCCTTAATTAAACCTATGCACAGCACCTCTCCCACCAAGCACTTGCAGGAGCTGCTACATCACAAATCAAAGTGAAGGGTAGTTGCACTCTGCATTACATTTTGTGCTGAAACTGAATCTGAGACAACTGTAGAAAATTATCAATATTTTTTTATGTGTTGAGGTTTTCTTTAAATTTATTTTAAAAGTTTTTACAGCTAACAAACATGCCATTAACAGAATGGGACAGGATCTTGATTAAGTGGGAAAGAAACAAATATAAACAAGGTTGATAAGGTGAAAAATACAGCAGAAAAGCAAGCATCAGACAATGCTTATACCTACTAGCAAACGAAATTAAATCCTCAGCTCTAATAAGACTGGTGATGGTCTCAGATGGGAAGATATTTTACGACACCACTGAAGTAAAAAGAATCTAGTCCTTGCTGCTACTAAAAGATAAGGAAAGGGAAGAAAGAAGAAAAGCTGAAAAGCTGGACAAAGAATCATGAAGAGAGTCTTGCTGTCCAGACTGGTTGCTATATTAATTTCTTTGTTGGATAGGTAAGCAAGGGTATCTTTTAAGACTGGGAAGACCTGCATTCTATTTCCTGATGAAATCTTAAACCCTCCTGCCACTCTGAAAAAATTAACTGGGTTCAGATCTTTAAATGCACCTCAGATTACAAACTAACACTGATTTTAAGAAAATATTGACTTGAAAAATCAGATAAAAATAAAATTAAATTAAAGGTGCTGAAGCAAACAGAGTGGAATAACAATCAAATTAGAACGAACAATTACATAGACAAAAATAACCACAAGCAATTTTGTTTGCAGTGTGTAAAAGAGAGGGAAGAAAGTAGAGCAGTATTTTTCTTCTCTAAAAGAAGAAAACAAGGACCAAGGATTATAGGATTATATAAAATTTTCACATTCTTTACTGGCTTCTGATCTTTTGCATTTTAGATGGACTTGCTGATTTGTTTAAATTTTCTTCCTCAGCTGCACTGTGGGACCACAGACAAAACCGAATACCAGGATCCCAAAGGAGGTGGCAGGGCTGGTGCTATTGCAAATGTACAAATCTCAGGTTCAGTGAAGCTGTTTATTCGATCCTGCTTGTAGTCCAGCCACACTGACTCAAAACTTCACACAGAAAAACCCTCCTCCTCAGAGTCCTGGCTTTTCTTCTGAACCAACTCCTCAGCACAGATCAGTGAGAACAGAAAGGAGGCAGAGGAGGGAAGGTATTACAGTAACAGAGGACACAGGGGAGAAGCTAAGATTAAAGAGAGATTTGGAAGCTTCTTTTAAGGAAATCATTCCGCTTATTGCATGATTCTTCCTCCCTCTCCCCAAGTATCTTTTATTCACATAGTTTGCCTCACACAAAAAATGACAAAATAATCCTTCACAAGAGAAAACTTTTTTAAAACTATCCACCAAAACATGTCTGGCCTGCTAATTCCTCACGTGTTTTGTAACTGCCCTTGCATTAGTGACTCCCTATTTGCATTTTAGTTTTGATCTACGTCTGTGTAAATCTGAGGATTTGCAGCTAATGCTTAAGAAGAAAATACTAACAGTTCTTTTAAGATCATTATAATTTGGCTGAGGTTTTAGTATTTTTCTCCCTAAAACCAGAATAGACTGGAACACAATGCTGTCTTCCTGTAGAATTCCTAGAGGGCAAATTTATGCAGAAGATGCTGGTCTTGTTGCCTTCCTCAGCATGGGGAGGAGAGTTCTGGTTTCTCATTGCTAGGAATAAAAGCAACCATCTTTTTCCTCTTTACATATAATAAGAGTTATATTCCCCCTGCTCATCCCCCCAAAAGCTTTAACAATCTGCCTAAGGCAGACCACTTGGCCTCAAAATCGACATGTTTTATAGAGTAGACGGGAAGAACAGAATCTTATATGAGAAAGTTTTTAGCAAACAACACTGTTGAGACATTTAGACAAGCTTCACCCATAGCAAAGAGACAAAAATGTGACCATCACAAGTCAAAAGCAAGGAATATATACTGAACACTCACTAGCCATTTTTTTCTTCTTACTCCTTTTCTCTCAGCTAACAAAATAAAGGTAAAAAATTTTTTAGAAAGAAAGAAAATGAAAGAAAAAATCCAAAACCCTGCCTCCAGCTCCTGTTTTCGTATGTGTTTCCTGACATTCACAGCACAGAATCTGGGTGTTCTGGGTATATTCCTGACCATGGGACCATGCATGAATCCTTTGATGGCATCTTCTTATATGGTCCATACTGGAAAGAAAGCCAACTATGCAAGCTAATATTTAAAGCTATATTTTAATGGCATACACAACAAGGAGCATCAGCCAGCTGCAGAACAGGACAGATGGGTGATCACAAATAGTTTCAGAGGTAAAACAGGGGAAGTTCACCATGTGCTAATCACAGCATTATTTTATATTATAATGTGTGGTTTAATGACTGTAAATACTCTCAACTATTTTTTTCTACCTTCTCATATTAGTAACAATTTTATTTACTTATCTATCCTTGTATTTCTGCTTTGTTGGTAAAGAAACCTGCTTGAAGTTCCATGTGCTCATATAAGCACACTCTACACCTTCAGTTCTCCAAATCACACAATTTTGTCTTTGAAGAACAGTTCAGTTATCATTCCTGCCCTGGTTGATACACTTAAAGGCAAAGACACTGAGAGTTACTAATCCAGGAGCACGTAGCCCTAAACCATAGTCCTGATTATACCTGTGGCCACATGCCAGATACTAATTGTAAAATATTCAAAGAGTCAATAACTTTTAAGTATGACCTTTTCCTGAATATTTGTCTTAAAAATATTTTCATAATTAGTTACTTTAAAAAAATGAGAACAGTATTTCCAAATGCTATTTTCCAAAGCAATGCTGTTGCTTGCAAACAGATCAAATTTTGTGTAGAAGAGCCAGGACATGCAACAGGCACGTGGATCCTTTCCCAAAGAGCAAGCATTTTGGGTTTGTTGGTTTTTTTTTAACAAATGATAGATATGAACTTCTGTTATTTTGTGCATACTCAGTATTTTTCAAGGATGCACAGTTTTGTCATGCCTGTGCAAAATCCTTGGCATGCTCCATTTTCACTACTTTCTGCCTGGACAGAGCTGTTCCTCTGAATTTGGCCAAGTGGTTATATCTCTGCCCCAGGATGTCAATCAAGACCAAATAGCTTATCTCTGGTAGCTCATTTCCAAACATCCCAGGGGAAAACATAGCAATGCCAGTTTGCACCAGTTTCTCTTAGAGCAATGGATTTCCCCCATCTCTTCTCAAGCTGTTAACCTAAGTACACGCTTACTCCCACTCTAGCTGCAGCATAGAACAGAGCCAGTCAGGAAACACACTGATCTCTCTGCCAAACCCAGCATCACAGCTGGGGACAACATCCCCACCTGATGACCCCTGGAGAACTCTCCCTTCTGACACTCTTCAGAGGGGAATATGACATCCTGCCCACCCCCGATCCAGTGATTTTGTGGCTTGGTTGTTCATTTCCTCTGCAGCTTTTGTTCACAGAGATGTACTGAGACAACACAAATATTATACAGATTTGGGTGGCCACACCATCCGAGATTCTATTCACTTCTCTTCCTGTAACTCTCTGATAAGATTTTATTGGGAGGTGTCTGCTGTCAGCTGCCTCCAAAGCCAGCATAAATCAGCTGCTAAGCCACATCATGCTTACAGCTCTTGTGCCAAATGGAACCCTGGAGTAAGCACACCCAGCTTGCAGCCACAGCTGGCTGTGATCCATTGGGCCCAGAGAGAGACATTTGTTATACTCCCAGAGATCCTTTATACTGTTACTGTAGTAAAGACTATGAGAGGTGTAAACCAGCACATTTTCATTGCTGTCAGTGGATCTATATTAACAGAATTCTTTCTTCCTTTTTATCTCTGATCATACTTGCATTTCTGATCCAGTATTTCCTGCTTAGTTACATTGATGCTGCCTGTTGTCAGGCTTTCTATATCAAAACCAGATTATTTTTGTAAAGGTTTTACACATAAGGTGAACATAAGCATTACACTGAGGTGGAGCTGAGCCTATGGAGTTCAGCCTCCTGGCTCCGCCAGGGGTCCAGAGCTAATTGAGAAATGTAATAATGAGGACATATTGAGAGCAATTTTTTCCTCAGTGCAGTTTCCTGATTTATTGTAATTAATGGTACAGAGACATCTGGAGTTGAAAGTAACAACCAGGCTACTGTTAAGACACATGAATTTATCTAACCCTTTGGTGAACTTGCATGTGTTTTTGATGCTATTAAAAAAAATAATTCTTATTTCTGCCAGTAAGAAACCTTACACAGGTGGGCATGGACATTACATTTCTTTGCTTCAGTCTTTTACAAGCTGAAGTTTCAGGAGATTCAAATTGCCCATATACTTTGAAATGAGTTCCACAAAGAGGAAATTAAAAAAAGTTGAATTGAATGAGGGTTTATTGGTTTTTTCCCTCATGCTTTTGCCTTTAATTTAGTGGAAGTAAATGAAAGTTGTTGGTGCATAAGGCTCTGTGGTACAAAGCTGATGGGAATGTCATTTCCCCTCTACCACACTGGAACTGTTCCCCTCAAGCTGCCCATCCATACGACAGCTGTTGAAAGCTTCTCTGTACCTTTTTTCACCTGCAAAGATGCTTCAAAAAGCCAAGCCTAGAATTCAATACAGCTTTTAGGTAGTTCTGTTTCATCAGCAATAAGTAATAAGGAATTATAAGCCAGAAGGGACTATCTGTGAAAAAAAGCTCCATTAAACCTGCTGAAGGGATTACTATATGCCAAGTGCCTATTGTTTTTCTAGTAGCAGCTGGCTCCAGGTGCATTCTCAAATGTTACACATTAATCCAGGTCATTTCTGAACATAAGCTTTTTTGTCTTACCCTACCAGTTGTATGACAAGGTTTAGATCAGTTTGCTTCTTGACCTGCACAGAAAAGTATTTGGAAAATGACAATCAGAATGGTGTGATCTTACTAAGTATTCCAGTCCTGCAATTTATGATTTTCCTGGTATGTGTTCATTAATTTGGCTCTCTGTGAAGTCAGGTTATGGTTTAATGGCCTCCTTTGATATTCAAATTTTTACTGAACCTTCACTCCCTCTTGCTTGGTTGGAAAGCTGCACTATGTCTTTATCTTCATCAGGGCCTTCTGGTGGCTCCCACTCACATCTGCAAATCCCCAGGTGGTCAAACTTTATTTTGTTCCTTTTTCACATGCAGCCTAACCTTTGAAAATAATTTCCAAAGGCTATTCTGAATAGCAGGATCACAGTGGGAGCTTTTTAAGGTTGTGACATAAGATTTATCTTTAATACACATTCTGATTTTCTTTGCTTAGAATTTGTTTTTCTCTGTTGTTTTCCTTTGTGTATCAGTGTGCTTTTGTGACCACACACCATTTTCAAAGGCTTACAAGTAAATTATTGTAAGCAGTGCCTTGCTATTGTACACAGTTATTCTTTGGTGAGAGAGGATGTATGCCAGCTGATAAAAATGAGAAAAGATAAAAAGAGTTCAGCATCTAATCTGCCCCATGGCGGAAATGGAAGTATGTTTTCCTGCAAAACACTAAATGCTCACAATCATTGGGTGCGAACGAATGTGGTGAGCAGTCACAGGACAAGACTCCAGAGCCAGAATGCTTTTAGCTGGAGATATGAGGACTGGTAGGACCTTGTTCTAGCCCTAGGGAATCACTTCTTTAAGCAACCCTTGAAAACACAGCTTGGGGTTTTTTTGTAGTAAATGGAAATTTTGGGGTTTTATCTGATACAACTGTTGTCAATGAAGGTTTCACCAGTCAGGTCAATGAAATGATAATTTAATTACTGCAAATTATACTTATTCAGGGGTATAGGCAGAGAAGTAGAAGATAAAATGGACATTACCAGCTCGGTGGGAATGGTATGATACCATGTCAGGTGTCAGAGAGAAAATGTTGGTCTTGCTTAGCAGCTCACATATCTAGTGGTGAGCAGGGCTAATCTATACATTAGTTCACAGCCCTTTCATTAATATATCCTCTCAGGTTAATGTATTGTCCTGGAAGAATTTTTAAACACTTATTTTCTTTTTCATTTTTTTGATAGCACATTTTATGGAGGGAAAAACTTGCAGCCTCTCTCAAGTCACCAATGAGAGTCTCCTTAACACTGCACAAAAGAGCAGTCACAAACAAAAAAGGAGCTTTTAGCAATTGATGTAGAAGTAGAATCACACTTATCTGTGAGTTTTCCTCATAAGTGACTAGTAAAGATAAGACAGAGTGTCTTGAATTCATATAATTAGTTATTAAGCACAGAATACAATTTCTAGTGGGGTCCAATTTGTGTTGACTTTGTGTTGACAGGCTGCTATTTAAATACCAGCCTATTCATCTAGCAATTCAGCTCTTAACTTTTACCTTAAAAATATAAATAAAATTCTTAATACTCATAAGCTTTGCATTCCCATGAACCCAGGTCCATGTAGATCTCAGTGGTAACACAGTTTGGTTTAGTCTACTATGAAAGTAATATCAACTGCACATGAGGTGTGACCAACAGAAATAGTCACCAGAAAAAACATCCATTTAACTCACTTTTGTAAAAGCACTCACTCCAACCTTAAATATATCGACCACATCTCTATGTAAAAACTGATTCCATTCTGCTGGCTTCAGCAGAGCTCTTCTAATCTACATTAACAAAACATGAACACACTTTAACTACTGACCTACCCTGCAATGTGAGGGACCATGCCTTTAACAGCTCTTGCATCAAAAATTATTCCAATTCTACTCTCTGTCAAACACAGAGGGTATCTTTTTGAAGAGAAATACCAAGAAAAGAAGGACAGATGAGAAGAAATTACTCCAGTAAAACATGAGACCAACAGACTTTGAACACAAAAAATGTATGACTGGAGACCTGCAGATTGTCTACCCACATCCTAATGAAACAGCAAACTTTTTTTTTAAAGATAGAATGTGTGTGTGTTTGCATATGCACTGCCTTTTTGAGATTTCATGGGGAAAAGTAGTAATCTGTAGATCTTGTGAGACCAGTCTGCCCATGCACAGCTAACAAATTTCAGGCGCTATTATAAAATTGCAATGTATAAGCATCATAAGCTTATAGCCCAGCATGAAGGTTCTCTTCTACTGAGAGAGATTCCAGATAACTAAGGCCAGCACAACCTGCTCACTGCTTTCAGTAGTAGGAAAAACTCCAACATCATCCCCTCCCCACAAAAAATAAGAGAAAAAAAATCAATTCAGAAAAACTGAAATCACCAAAAAAATTCATAGCAAAATCCTGGCTGACACTGATGGAGAGAAGGTCTAAATATCTTTACTGCTGTAGTTTAACACCTTATCAGATCCAGCTGCAATCTTCAGTTTGTGCATGGAGGTTAACACAGAGAATTGGTGCTGACGGTTCCATTGTTATATTTCAGTCTGGCATCTTATGTCTAATGCCCAGGGAAGTTGTGTTTGTGCTGTGACTATGAACCGTGACAGCTGATGGATCCTGTTTCTCTTTTTCCCATCCTAGTATGGATGGTAACTTCCCAGTAAAACAGGCGAGGCAAAGGCATGACTTTTTGTTCCGGAGACTGAGCCAGTTTTTCACTTGATGTGGTCCAATAACAGAACCATTTTATTGCCAAAACATATATTTTCCATCCATAAGCAGAGATACAGCATTTGAAGATTGTCACTTCTCATCACACTGACACTAGATTCTGCACAGATCTTACAAGGCACTTTATGCTTTGCAGGATCAGAACCTAAACACTCATGGCTCTGTCTATCCAACACAGTTGACCAAAACTTCACTCACAAAACAGCTCATAGGCACAGGGTCAAACTCTAAGATAGGAGAAGATGACAGTTCAAAACAGGAATGTTCTCTTTGGGGATGGATTTTACATTACAGCTCTCATGTCTTCTGATTTTAGTAAGATGCTACATAATCATTTCTAATATCTTACTGCACAGGTTTACTTCAGAACATTTTGACAAGACGGTTTAGTTGCCAGTAATCAGAGAACAATTTCTATTCATCTGGCAGTTGGAAAAATGAAAATCCTATCAGGATATTAACAGTGTGTATCTAGACTCATATATAAATGTGCATATTGAGAAAAAAAAATTACCTTGTTTTAGTAATTACTATACCTTCTCCCTCCTCACAATGCTTTACAGTCAAAGAAGAAAGAAAAGGAATTTAAGTCAGTCAAACTCAGGAACAGAATGCAATACAGTTCCTAATTTCTCATTAACAGTGTGTCAGCCAAACTGATTTATCAGGAAATCTGCCTTCCTGCAAGCAGGATTTCAAGAGCACCTGTAGTTTTCTTTTTAATTAATTTAGCCATGGAGCTCTGCTTCTGGTTCATCTCCAAAAAGGGAAAAAAAAAAAAAAAAAAAAAAAAAAGAATAATCTATGATTGCATTGCAATACCTATTATTAAAAGATTATTGCATTCTCAGAGGAAACATGAGGAAGTAGCCAGACGTGAGTTTCTTAGTGTCCTTTGCCAGATAGATGACTATGGCTCTTGTGATGTGCAAAACAATGGAACTCAGATCATTGCAAGCAAAAAAGTTTGCTGCTCCTGCAAAGGAAGGCTTACCAGGACCTGACTGAATTTTTCTGTAAACTTCCAGGATCACTTCATTTGCAAAGATTCATCTTCCTCTCTGCAAAGAGACCCTCAGAAATGTCACACATTGCATGGGGTTCGGAGATCTTCCATCATCACTGAGAGCTGACTGCTCATTTCTTGGGTGTCAATGTCTCAGAGGATATATTGAGCAATTGAAGGAGTATTTATGGAGTATTTTGGAGAAACTCAGACCAGAAGTGTGATGTATGTACCAGAAGTGTGAGTATGAAGAGCTAAGCAGAAATCTGGACTTGTGACCAATTTTGACCACCACCAATCTGTAGCAAAACCTAGAGCAATGCACTTTCTGCCCCTGCTTCAGTTCCCTCTCAGGGAAGTAAAGATCATGACTCTGTGTTTACCCATCCTTTGCTATCTCTCTAACAGGGAAACTGAAATAAGCTGGAAAGAATTCAGACAGTCAGTAACCCAGCAGAGGTTCAGCCTCCAAGTGGGTCACGACACCAACTGGTAGGACAGTGACAACTTCAGCTTCTGGGGCAGTGAAAAAGGAAAGCATAAATACAGGCATCCAGGCCAGGAGATGTTCCCTCACACTCAGGAAACTGCTGAAATGAAAATGTTCCTATTTCGGCACATTTTTCCCATTGCACTTCTACTAGGTTTTTGTTTTCACTTGAAGGTTTTGCTCCCCCCTCTCTCAAGATTATATTATTTTGGAGGGAAGTACTGCAAAAGTAGCTTCCTCTTGAGCATACATAAAATGGAAATTAGTCATTAATCAACTGAATCCCCACAGAATCACTAACTTAATGCAGTAAAATGAATGATGGAAGGAAAAATAAATGCATCTGAATTAAACAAAGCAGAAATATTATATCAACCAAAACACAACACACAGAGGCTATTCTTGTAAGGGAGGGAGTTGAGGAGTCCTTTTTAGATTTATTATTTGGATTATTAATACTGATGGGTTGGGGAGAAGCAGGGAGAAAATCAGTCTTCCACCCTGTGGTGCAGAAACCAAATATCATGCAGTCTAGAATTAAGTGATACAGATGCTGCTGTGTCTGGATTGAAGCTGTAGCAAAGAGCAACTTTTTTCTTTTTTTTTTATTTTTTTTTCACTTTTCTAGCTTAAATAGGAATCTCTGCAGAAGTCTACCATCACAAGAAGACACTGAGCACTTTAGAGACCTGCAAGATGGATCCTTTTAAAATGAAACACATCCTAACAGCTCTCTGTACAAAACTGACCTACTCAGTCAAGGCAGAAGAGGGATAGAAGGAAATATACTCTTCAGGGAAGAGGTGCTGTATCTCTCTCACCAAGAAAGCTTTTGCTTAAATGAAACTGGTCCCAAACAGTCAAAAAATTCAGATGCAACCTACCAGGTCCCAAACTGGAAGCATCTCCAGACCTGAGGGTGTGAAAAAGAAAGCTTGTGCTCTTGAAATGTGAGAATCAGTACATGAAGCTTGGCATATCCCGCCTCTGGGGTACAAAGGCACAGTTCAGAGCCCAAAACCCCAGTCCATCCCACCCAGTGCAGTAGCAGCAGCTAAAAGCTGGCAAAAGCTCCCTCCCTGCTTCCCTAAAGCCCCATCCTGCTGGGAATGTCACATCCTTGGTGCATTATGAAAAGAAATAACTTCTAACAGCATGAGAGCAGAAGAGGGAATTGAAGACTGAAAAACCTCAGGCCTTCAGTCAGGCCCCACTTACACTCTTTATGGCTTAAAGGCTGGGCCCAGGAAAATTAGCCTCAAATTAAAGCAGGTTACTGTGAGCTTCATTAGCAGTAAACAATCCATGGTTCATTAAGGGGTGAGAGACCAGGCTCACTAAAAGCTCTCCTAGGAAGAAGTTACAATAAACCAACAACTGGATATTAAAGGTATAAAACAGGTATTACCACAATATGGGAGGAAAAAATTCACAGCTATAGAGATGCAAATTCTCCCAACTTTTATTGAAAATCTAGCTTGCAGCTCATAGAAATTTTGGCCACTAATGAGAGACCAGATTAGGATTTCAAAAAGATTTAAAAATCTTTCAAAAGATTTTTAAAAAGTTGGGATCAAATACTATTTCTGACAGATTTGCATACAGCCTTTCAGATGTAACTTCTTGGTGAAGGCTGGAACATTTTGAGCATCCTTGCATGCACTTTTTTGCCTTTAGAACAGGTTTTTCTAAGTCCTTTATTTTGGTTATGTCTGAGATTTCCCACATGCTCTCTTCATCATACAAACAATTCAGTTTATGCTTTTCTGGCAGAGTTAAAAAGATTGCCCCAAGAACAAGTCAACATGTAAGCAAATACAATTCACACTGAAGAAACACTGCTGTAAAGGGCATCCCCTACCCCTGTGTCAAGCAACAAGGAAATTGGCTCTAAGCCCTTTCTGATGCTTTATTGAAATGTGTTATTTCCTTGCATAGAAGTGCCCTCTGGTTTGCACAGTGCACTGAAGACTCGCAGCTCTGCACACACAAGCTTTGGCTGATCAAAAGCAGCAACCATGCCAGAAATCTGTTTGCCCTATGCAAACAGTGCTACCTTGTATTGATTTCCTCAGTGCATGTTAACATAAATCTGACATTAACACGAGCTTACCCACCACTTCTCTCATGGAGAGCACACTGATTTACAGGCTGTGTTAACGCAGGTTGTGTTCAGACAAACAACTCCTGGTCCTCCCTGCACAGTGATGAGGCATCATTTGCCATTACCCATCAGATTCCTGGACTGAGCACATCTTTTTTTTGTTTTTTTCTCTATCTTTGGAGGCTCCACCACTCTACTGGTCTTTTTTTCTGCATTCTGCTGTAACACATTACTGCTATACCAGGCAGGAGAAAGAGCCAATCTAATATTTTTCCCCCTAGGATCCCAGCAGGGGTGACTGCAAGGAATCATTCAGGAGACAAGTTGTCATGCCTTTAATTTATTAGATGTCATATAACAACTCAACCCTCATTTAGGTACTTTAAAAACCACTTGTCTCTGGCTTCCCAAATGGAAAACTCAACAAGGGTATTTACAGTTCATTTGACATGTTTCCTCTTCAGTTAAAAACAGGTCCCTCTCTTCTATTCTGTATGATTACTTCAAACATTTTTAAACAAAATAATTTAACCGTCGTGAATAGAAGTGTTCTTGCAATTTCTAACAAGACTTCTCTTTTTAGCCTTTCCTTTCAGACAGAAAAATATACACTAGTCTTACTAATGTTTTGTGGATGTTTCAATTTCTTTGGGTTCTGAAACCAGGCTGGCACTAATCCCATTGTATGATCATGAATGCTTTACACTTCTACTTNAAAAAATAAAAAAAAAAAAAAAAAAAGAAACACAGCAAATCATTATTTATCCCATCTGTTAAAATGTCCCATATACCATTTACCTTCTCTGTCCTTGCTTTGTTCCAGGCAAACCCTGGCCACCAGTCATTCTTAAATACCCGATTTGTCAGAATGATAGCACAAGGAAATTTCCACAAGAAAATAGGAGGTACAAGAAATAGCCCCACCACAAAACACATGGGAGCACTGTACCCAAACTTTCAGTGTACTCAATATCCTGCCTCAATGCTGCACTTTTGTCCCTCTGTACCTTTGCAGGAGCTGTGGGTTCACAGAACCTGCCATTGACTGCTCTCTAAATGTAATTTTTGGTACATAACAGATATTCTTTGCTTATAGCTGCTTTTCCCTTCTTCTATCTGTAAAAACTGGGAAGCGACTTTGACTATATAGTTTAAAAAAACAATTTTCTGAATATAATCCAACAGAAAATTAACAGCTATGAGAACATTTGAAAAGAGCAGACGTAGAGGCAAACAGCGTTAAATAAACAAATAACAAATTAGAAACCTGGAGACTCATTGCCGATATTATGACAAACTGCCTTATTAAAACCGATTAGAAATAAACAGAAATAAACAGATTCACAGTAGTAATCATGGGGTACAAGAAAGCTGTAAGGAAAAGAGCAAATATTCCTGAAAATATTGAAATTGCAAAGCTCTTGGCCTCCATTAGGTTAAATGCTACAATTCAAGCATTCTGTATGTCAGCTCATGATACTGCAGTAACAGAAGCCTCGGAAACAGGGCTCTTTTTTTCCCTGCCTAGTGAGTAATAGCTAATAATCTGTCAAAAAAAACCAAAAAATTCCCCCTGGTTTGCAGAAAAGTAGAGTTGTGCTATTGGCTTCCACAAGGTGGCCTCTGCCAGTCATTTTACCCTGCAGTGAGACCCCTGCTCAAGCTGTGTCCCATAGGCTCAGATTTATTCCTCCTTTTCAGCACAGCCCCTCTTCCTCCCCTAAAGAACTGGGCAGCACACAAAAAAACTTTAGGAGCATGAAAAGGCATAAGGACATAAAAAATATGTGTGGAAAAAGCATAGAAACACCCCTGTTTTTTCTTGGCAATATATCCCTAAGCTATTCATGCTGAAAAGAGGAGATGCTTCCTTTGTCTCAACTGGCAGTACAGGCGACCGCTATTCAGACCATATTCATCTGTTGAGGCTCTATAATTACAGTAAGGTTTTACTCTGTTTCTCATACAAATCCATTGACAGTGAGTGAGATCTCTTCAAATTCCACGGAGGAGCTTGCACAACAAACAGTTCCCTACTTTTTTTTTTTTTTTTTACTTTTTTGATGCTTTTCATCTTAAGTGAAGCTGGTATGGCCTTATCAAAGCTGAAATGCTGAAGTCAAGTGTCAGGCATTAACACAAATGTCAAGTGACTGCAAACTTCTGGATGAAGAGATATTCCAATGATTGCAAGCCTGGCCTCAGATTTGGAAAGCCTGGTTAAATCCCACAGTTTGTGTTCAGCTCCTGAGTGACCTTGAAGAAGCTCTGAACTTAGGTACTCACCAATAACAAAGTGAGTGATTTTTCTTGACTCCCTCTCTGTGTCCTCTCCTCTCTTTAGCCTGTTTGTTCCTTCAGCACAGAAAGTATACTTATTATTTATAGCATTGCATACAGTGTGGCGCAGTTTCTGTAGCATTATTCAGTTTGTAATAGAATAAACAAAAAAGGAGAGGACCTATACAAAGAAAAATACTTCTAACTTAAGCACAAGTTCTTTACCTTAAAGTAACAACAGTTCACAGAACAAGGTCACAAGTAGCTTTAAGTCCAAGGATGTAAAAACTGTCCTATCTTTGCTCTCTGCTAGAAAGAGGCCTCAAATTCTTTTATTTGCAATATATAAATTTTACAAGGAAAAAAGATGCATACTGTGACCTACCCTGTCAGAGAGAAAGGCCTGTCCTCAAAATCTGGAATCTTCAATTTCTATTTGTGCAGTTTCCACAATGAACATAAAAGGCTGATACCAGTTTAAAATAGAAAGTTCTTTGTACAAAGCTGCATGCTTTATTCAAAGTACAAAATATCTTCTGGACAAAAACATGTTCTGCTGAAATAAACAAACACGGATCAGAGAAAAGATAAACTTAAAAAACCCTCTGGGTTTCAGCAGATAGCAGCTTACAAGTGACCACGTATTTTCTCCCCCCCCCGCCCACGCAGTCTCTTTCTGTCCATCAGTTGCTGTGCTTTCTTCTTTTAAACTCACACCTCAAAAGCTGAAAATCTACCGTAGTATTTTTATACACTAACACTGAGGGCTCCTTATGAACTTTCTTTGTGTGCCTAAATTAATCCCTGGCATTCAAGGATGAATTTGTAGGCATCGATGTTCCCTGCAGGTGGCTGTTGTGGGGCAAATCAGAAGGGGGAAACAGCTGGCATTAGATAATAAATTGGGGTGCCAAAGCCACAGTGAGGCTGAAGGACTCTCTACATGCACAGAATTCTGCCCTGCCTTTATGGAATGAGTTGAAAAAGACAGAAGACAGAGATATGAGCTACTGCATAGGACTGGGTAATTCTAGAAATGTGATTCTGCATTTCTTGGATGGAAAAAGCTGTATCACATGCCTTCGGCATGCAGGAGGACAGCAAAAATGTGACCATTTTTAATGACAAACAAAAACAAAAATAGTTTCCCTATCACAAAGTCAGCTTGAGAGGAAGATAAAGAGGTAGGTTAGGATGAATTTCACAAGGCCTCTGGTTTTGTTAACACCTTTCTCAGGATGATGGGAGAACTTGTTTTCTGGAGATCATTCTTTTCCATCGGGGGACCTGGATAAGTTGGCTAAATTCAGCCTGGCAAGATCAATCCCTTGTCAAGCAAAATCTAAAATGCTGTTCACTGACACCTTCCTCCAGTCTCAGTTCTTACTTTTTTTATGTTCCTCCTGGGTCTTTCCACAGTTTCCCCACCAAACCTTAGTGGGGCAATTGTGAGTTGCCATAATTGTGAAGCTATTTCAGTTTAGTCATATTTCTAACAGGGAACAGGCATTGCCAACAGACAAATATCCCAGAATAGTATGTATCCTCAATATCTGCTACGGGAAACTAATTTCTTGAAACTGTCTTTCAGAACCAGTTTTTACAGAATAGTTTATTACAAGATGGACTTGATAAAATTAAGCAGTTTCTGTTCACTACTAGTTCATGTTCTAAATATTTTATTAGTCAAGTTTTTCAGTTTTGTGAGAAAAGAGGGGTTAAATCAAGTATAACTACACAAAACTTGTTCAATTTTAAATTAATAATAAAGGAAAATTTGGGGTTTTTTCAGTCCAGACTTTTATTTCTTCTGTCATATTTTCAAAAGGAAGTGAAAGCGAACATTATCAATTGAGTTGTCTACACATCAGCAGATTAGTGCTGCTGCAGACCCTGTTAGGTGCTCAGGTGAGACTACCAGGTATGGCACAGGATTAAGAGAGTAACTTTCCCTTTCTGCAGTGTTTGGGGAGCCTGGTTATGCCCCCTTTCTCTGTATTTTTGTCTAGCAACTGAGTTGGATCAAAATTATCATGGTTACATGGAAAACATCAAAGGCATAAAGTGACCTAACACATACAAAAGCTGATATGAGGTCTTAAAAGGAAAACCAAGGCAATTTAAAACTTTAAAAAGATTAATAAAAATCTCTTAAGATTTCTAAATCTGGCTGAAATGTGGTTCTGGAACAGTTAGGGATTTGTATGACTGAAAATCTCACTAATCTGGTCTCCAATCTCTATTATACGTTGCTCATGTGAACCACTAGGAACCTCATCAGTGGAAACAAGACTGCAGTCCTCTCTTTTATCAGCCACATTTACTATTGTTATCTGAATCCAAAGTTAAAAAAAGAAGGGACTACTGACAAAAATGAAAAAAAATCAAAAAAGAGAAAACAGAAAACATAGAAAAACAAAGATCTTATAAACTTTATGCCTTGAAAAAGATGAGTGCTTTTATATTATCACTTTACCTCAGGATTTTATTCATATATTGGTAGAGACAGAGGAGAGTTATCCAGTGATTGAATCACTCTTTGGGTTAGATCATGGATGTCAAAACACTTAATAAAACATACCTGAACAGAAAGCCAGTTTTGTGGGCTGCTTCACTAAAAAAAAAAAAAAGTGTATTCAGAAGTGTCATGAACAAAAAGCAACATGAAGATTTCTGGAACACGCTTAAGTCACAGATCACACCATTTTGCAGATGCTCATGGAAAATTCAAATCAAAATCACAGTTCTGACTCCAGCAGAAATCATTAGTTCAAGGAGACACTAACCTTAACATGCACTAGGCTTAAAAGGAATTTCAAAGTCTGCTCTTTGAAAAGGAAAAATACATGACTAAAATTTCCATTATCTCAGCCTTAGAAAACACCTTAGAAAAGTTATTGAAGTATGAATTATAATAGCATTGGGATGCAATATTTATTACACAAATTTATTGACCATAAGCTTTGGAAATGTTTTATTATTACACAGAAGTGCCGAACATCAATCACTTTCTTGTGAAACAGCAAGGAGAGAAGATTGACCTCTCTGGCATTTATGAAACAGTTCAGGATATATTTCCATGTCTCCCAGACTCCTAGAGCTGCAAAAGGACCCAGAAAGAGGGGAAGTTTATCTGTAGGGTGTGATCCGGGTGTCAGACCTTTGTGGCAATCCTAAAATGGAGCAAACTCAGGATACTCATTCAAGCAAGCTTTAACAAGTGAATTTGGTAACGAATTCCTGTTGAATTTGTAATTGGCAGTAATCTGACCCCTCAAAAGTGAGAGCAGCCCATCGAGCTCATTCATAGCCCAGAGCTGCCCTCAAGACAGGATTTCAGGATATCAACTCCTCTGGAGGGTGTCAGCCCTCTTACTGGGTTTCAAGCTGTTTGTTAAGTCATCCAGACCTGCTCCTTGAAGGGATGGGTTTTCCAGGCACTCTGGATGCTTTGAACACTCTGCCCAGGTGGCTTCTAAGGAAAGATGACCACACACATTGTCTCTCTGAGAGTCTCCCTCTCTGGCAGTGTGGGACAGCCCTGGAGCTCTGCAGAGGCACTCGGATCTCAGTTATCTCCCACAGCTGGGAATTACATCTCTGCTTCCTCCTATGCTTCCCAGATATCCAAAAGAAGTCATGTATTCAAGCAGGTATTCAAGCAGGGCATACATTACAGCTCAGGAGGAAAGGTTTTCCACAGAAAATTGTTTCCAGTCTCAAAGCAGGCCAACACCAATTTATTTATTTTTTCCTACCAAACAGTACAGCCCATAATCTTTATTTTTGTGCTCTGTTTTTGCTTGAATGCAGGCCTGTGACTAGTCATAGATGAGTGGCATGTCTTTTTCAGGATGCTGACTGTCAGGATGAATTGCCTGAGTTGTGAAGCAATTTCAGTTTTTGTCATATTTCTTTTTGTTCCAATACCTTAAAAAAAAATAAAACACATACCCCAACCCCAAATTACCAAAGCACACTCTGTATTTTCATTCCTGATCACAGGATGAAAAACTGGCATTCATTTTCAGCCCTAGAAATGACTACCAACACATCAATTTCAGATTTCCTCGCAGAGACAAATTTCCAAGTATTTTCAAACACCCATTCCCTGAAAAGTGAAGACATTTATGCAGGCACAAGAAGGAGATACCCCATTTCAAAATTCAATGCATACAGGGAGACACTATTAAAGTGTGCAGGGAAGCAGCTACCCCTGTTGTCACAGTGTGTTTAACCAGCCAAGTGACAACAGAACTGCTTTTTCCTCTCCATCACCAGAAGAAATATTGCTTAATCTTCTATATTCACAACACCTTTTTTGTCGTTCTTTTCTTAAGCTACTGTTGTTTGCTCAGTGTATTTAGCAGACATTTATCTCACTCTATCAGCAAAGATTAAAGACTCATACTACCTAGTAATCCAATTACCCTGCATGAGAAAAGCAAATGTATCTTTGGTCAGTGCCCACAGAGCTCCAGGAATCCATCACAATATAAAATGAAATCTAATTAATTGTGTGCTTTGGTTGAGCTTCATCCACATCATTATTTCATTTGTTTCTAATGGATATGTTAGCAGAGATTTAATAGTTTTAAATGCACAGAGCCAATGGGTCAGCTTACTCTAAGGTCAGTATTCAGATAATTATATTTTAAAAGAATTGTATCTTGAAAAAGTTACCTCTGGTGGGAACACAAGGGAGAGAGAGTTACAGAGCCTTGGGATAACACAGCACTTATGCAGAAGTCTGAGTGTTTTAAAATTCCACTAATCCTCATTTTACATTTTGAGAGAAGGGAACTCTCATCAAATCTTTTTTTGCTTCTTCAAACACATACTTTCCCACAACCTATAAAAGCATCTGGGGGAGCCCTGAAGTAGCGCAACACTTATCCAAATCCCAGAGGCAACCAGCCATCTGAGTAAGGTTTGGTGAAGAAAACAACAAGCCCACAGTATAATGGTATAGATAAATGGGTTGGTGTGATATAATGAAAATACACCAGGGACTAGAAAAAAGGGCTTGTGGTCCTGCTTAGAGTTATTTGGGAACAACACTGTGTCTCCAGGCTGAGACAGTCACAGAAGGGCTGTGAGAGCCAGAGCATAAACCAACACTTCTGTAAAACTGCAGTGAAACAGCAGAAACAAAGAAAGCCTCTCAATATCATTTAAGCAATATAGTGTAATAAAGCAACTTGCCCACATCTGATGAGTTGAGTTTTTTAGATACTGAGAGACAACAGCTGGAAACATAAAGCAGACAAAAAAAAAAAAAAATCATCACAGTAAAGTTACAAAACAATCTTTAAGCAGCAAGGTGATTAGCCAACTACTTATAGATGTGGTAAAGTTTTCATTATCTGTAACAGTTGAATAAAGGCCAGACAATGTCTAAAATGTATGGATGTATGGCATAATGCAAATAGAAGTTATAGGGGGGAAAAAAATAAAAAACCAGAATTAATTAAACCCAAAGTCAAACTAGGCAATAATAAAGTTTCTCCCCCAGTGTTGAGAGCAATTAAAAATAACATTATTTTCTTGAATATTTTAAAATGAGACAAAACATAAATATTTTTCTGAGTCTGAATAGTTTGTCTATATGAAAAGAAAATGTTTTATCCTTAAATGGTTAAAATCTTGCTTAATCAATGCTTCTACTTTGTGATATACCACAGCTCTAGGAAAGGAACTGGGGAAGATCTGTCTCACGAAATAAACAATCTCTTAAGAATATCAACATCCATATTTTACAAAAACATATATGAAATTTACTTCCATAACTCCAATCCTTTTTTAAAAATCAAAAATCAACCACCCATGAAGCCAATAGGATTATAAGAACCGAATGCACTCTGTTGTCTCCTGGTGCCCTAAGTCTTTTCCTTACTATCCTGCAGTGTAAGTTGGTAGGATATAACACAGGTTTGCAATAAAGTGTTTCCTTGGGCACAACCCTTAGACATGTGCTCCAGAGCAGTCAGCACACGGGCACAGGGAACTACAGAGGTGATGCTAAGTTCTACAAACTTTTCATGTCCCAACCCAAAGCCCTCCTCCAGAGAAATGCTACAAAACACCTGACATGACCCTTTACTTTTACAGTTACAGAGCTGCCAGACTGTTTCATCCACAGGGTCCATGAAGAGAAGCCACAGGAAATCTCTCTATGCCATGGCCACAATCAGAACAGCGTGGCCATCACACAAACTCACGCTGTGGTTGTGTCTGTGCACACACATTTGCTGTACTTTGAACAAAAAGATGTGGCATATGCTTCCAACATTCAGTCTGGGCTCCAGGGAAAGGTAAAGGCGTGAGAAAGCAGCCAGGCTGCAGCCCACCAACACCAGCAGCTCCCCCAGTGCCACAGCTATCCTCAGGGCAAAGCTGAACTCCACCAGGTGCAGCTCACTATCAAGCCATAAGGGGAAGAGTGTGTTAAACCAGACACAAAACACTGTTAAACCAGACACAAAACAAAAACCACTTGTTTTGAGGGTGATTGATACTTCTTCTCTTCTGGGGGAAAAAAAAAAAAAAAAAAAAAAGGAAGCATATCTGTAACAAAATAAAAGCAACCTGCCCTCCAAACACACATGCACATACAGACTCAGGCAAATCTGGGGAGTGGTACAGCAAAGTCATGTTAATTTGACATTGAGCTTTGCTCCCTGTTGGTTAATTGTCAAATAGAAATGAAATTGTGTTCGTGTTGCAAACTACACAGAGGTCACTTTAACTTGAAGTTGAAAAATACTAAAGGCCTGAGACAGAAAAGAGAATCAAAGGGAAGGAAAAAAAAAGAGAAGAAACTAAAACAAAATAAATCCAACAAGGAAAAAAAGACCTAAAGGAGGCAAGGACATGATGACAGTTCAAAAAATATATAACACAAAGATGATTCTATCTGCTTGAAGCTCATGCACTGCTACTGAAATGCCTACTTTATGAGGCCAGTCTTAAAGACAGGTACAAAGGGAAAGCTAGTCAAAAAATCAATTCTATTCTATAAGTTCCCAGCAGTTCCCCTGCATCCATCAATAAAATAACCAATGCAGTATTTTTTGTTCTGTGCAGTGTGGCCTTAAAACAAATAGAAGAAAGTATTAGAAGAAAACACACACAGAGTCAAGCAGAGCCATTGTAAAATTGAAATTACTTGGAGAATTTCATGAATGAAGCTGGAAGATGACTCATGCAGTCCTCCTTTGTCCCACAGGGGAAGTTTAAAGGGGCATCTCAAACAGGCATTTCACAACCATGACTTTTTCTGTGAATGAAAGGCAGAAGCCCCACTGAGAAGCTTGCAAAATGTCCGGAAGAACAACGATCTATATTTTCTTCAAAAACACCACTTGCGTCTTTCCAAAAGACAAAAATGGATATAAAAAATGTGGGATTTACTTAACAGGGTTCAAATGAATTGGATTTGATGTGAATGCAATCTACCAGCTGGTCTACATAGCCACATAAAGCAATTTCTGAAGAATCAAGCAGCCTTCTCCTCTTTAAGTAAAGTATTTCTAACAAACTAGAACCTGAAGACTTGTGAGCCATTTTCTCTACTTGGTCTTGGAGAAAGAGCAGCTCAGCTCCCTGAACACAGACTGTAAAGTATTGCAAATCCCTCCCTGTCTGTACTGCACTGAGGCAAATGGAGGTAGAGATCATTACTGACACCTTCGGAAGCCTCACACAGCTTGCCTTTCCCTGGGCTCCTCAAGGCCTTCATGTGCCTCCTTCTTGAGGAAAGGTGAATTTTACCTCTTTAATCATAAACTCATTATCTTAGTTTGATGACTGCTTGCTAATCTCCTGCTGATGCTGTGATCTAAATTTAGCACTCAGATTTTGAGAGTGCTACACTGGCTACAGCCCTCTGTAAGTATGAGGTATGGCAATCTCTTTGTCATACTGCTTTTTATTTAAAAGTTATGCACTATCCTTCTGAACAATTTAAATAAGGTACTCATTAGGGTTTCAGGTTCTTCAAACTTGGCATAACTTGCTATTGAGGCAAAACCACCAAAAGTTCTATGAAATCAAAAAATAAAAGAGTAGAAAAACAACCTACTCGGGCTTTGGATAACAACTGGAGTAGTCACTGGACTGCAACGGTTAATTTTTATTTCCAGTGCAGAAATGGAGCTTGACTTTCTGCAATGTATAACCAATCTCCCTAAAATAGATATTGCAAGGTAGTTGTGACTCTTAATTTCTTTTGTTATTATTCACTGTAGTCAATCCCTCCAAAGAGCTGAGCTACAGCTTGGCAGCTACACCTTCCACTACTTCAGTGGGATTTGCAGGTGTTCAGCAACTGCCTGGTTGTGGTTGTTTGCTGTTTTGACAGCTCTGCTATGCACATCTTTCTCACATAATAGAATTACATCTTGGGAAGCAGCAACATGGGTAGGATGAAAAACATACTTGAGTCAGTTTCTCTCTTCTGGATGAAAATATGTTGGAAACCAGAGCTAATTTTCACATTTGGCTTAGTGTAGGTACCAGCCCTCAGTGGTTTGCCCTTATATAATTTCAGGCACATATGTTTCACTTGCAGTTCTTTCATTTCACCCCAAATGCGATTTACATTTTTCATGTTTCCATGCAGTGATTCAGTTGTGGATACCACTGACAACCATCAGGCCTCTGATGGGTCTCACAGAGGTTCCTTAAGCAGCCAAGGAAATAATTGTAAAGAAATTGAGTCCAACAAGGCAATGCTGGGCAAGCCAACAGCACCTGTTGTAAACCAGAGCACACCAGTGATGATTCAAGTGCCTGTGGGTGCCGTGCTGAAGCAGTTCTACCATTTACTATGATTTGCACACCTGTCCTTGATGCTTAGAAATGTCAAAGATAATGTTGCCTCGGGGGTCTGGAGGCTCTCTGTCTGCAATGACACTGCCCTAAAACCAACAAGAAACCAGCACAAGAGAATAAGGTGTGGAATCCAGTTCCCTGCAGGCTTCATGCCAATGTCAGTACAGCCACAGCCTGGCATCCCTCATCTGCCCTTCTTAAGCAGCAGCACTGAGGGTGAGCTTTGAGCAATGGAACCAACCCTGCTTATGGAATCACTCTCCAGACCTGAATTATGAGAGGCTGTCAGCACCTTTCATCAACATGCATCATATTGCTTAGTTAATGGACCCTGAAAAGGATCTACTATTTTTCAATTTTTTTTTTCCATTATTGTAAATAGATGAGATTCTGCTCCAGGCCACATAAGAAAGATGAAAAATTAAGAGGAAGAGACATGAATAAATGCAGAGAATGTGAGGAAAGAATGTGATTGGTCTTTTTTTTTTTTTTTCTTTTTTTTTTTTTTTTCCCTCAGCCAGGCATTTTCTTCCCCTTGAAAAAACTAGCAGTTACTCTGAGAAGAAACCAGCTGAAATTACCTGGAATTCAAGATGGGACAAGCATTCAAAAGAAGCAATGTTTTCAGTACAAAAGTATTTACTAGTTCAAACACTGTGTCAGCATTTTTTTTTCCCTAATTGGTGATTCTAAATCTCTTTTTAAAATAAGAAAACCCCAAACTTGGTTAATGGCACAAATATGAAACCTAAGCATAAAAAAAAGTCAAGTTTTTATACAGTGTTACAAAGATTTTATCAAAGCAGCTCATTTATCTGTAAACAACAGTTCTTCTGAAATAAAAAAGGTATCTACATAAGCTGTCTGGTCTGAAAAATGACCCCTGTGAATCCTAAGAAATGAACCAAACCCCACATTCTTGAAAGCCCTATTTTTAATGCTACTTTTAATCCAAATTTTAGCAATCCATCTGTGCATTTGAAACAGTTACTGAACTTATCACCATTTAAACCTGCATAACACATAGAAAGTCATGGCAGTGCATGAAAACAGACTCTTGACAGAGGCAGTTTGCTACCATTTGCAGGCTGAGATGAATGTGGTGGGTCTCCTCTCAAATTAGTTCCACCTTTTCTTTTCTGATTGAAACAGGTTTCAGCTTTCAGGGTCTCTCAGCTGATATGTTTATTATATATATGCATATGGTTTGTGTTATTAATTTGGTAAGGAAAACCAAAGCAAATTTAAGAACAGATGAACTCTGTAATTTGCAAACCTGACACTGAGCACTGTGAGAAATTCAAAATATCCTTGCTCTGGGGATTTAACTTGAAATTTTAAAGGAAAGAAACAGAATGATAACCCTACCTCCATAGTATTTCCACAGATATAATCTGGATTCCCTTCTACCTGGGTTTTATTGGTGGGGGTGTATTTTGGATTTTGTGGGGTTTTTTTGTTGTTGTTGTTTTTTGTTGTTTTTTTTTTTT
>WEIU01010528.1:34701-55078 GCA_013389925.1 Aegithalos caudatus | reverse complement strand
AAAAAACAAACAAAAAACACCCACAGCAAACATCTTTTACATCAAGAGGTGGAACCCAGAGGTTCTGGTACCCTGAATTCTGGTGCACCCTCCTGCTGCCCTGGAAGTTCTTCCAAGTAGAGGCCTTTTACATCTCTTTACCCAGTAAGCCACCATGAAAAAAAAAAATTTAGGGATCCATTTTCATAATAAAAATCATCCTATTTTATAGCTAATAGTGAGGGTCCTGCCAACAAAAGCAGACTTCCTGCATGGTAAAGAGGCCCAAGCAACATCAGAGCTTTGACAGCCTGCTGCAGCTCAGGATCTTTACCCATCTTCTCCCCCAGCCCCCAAATCTCTAGTCATTCAATTAAATGCCTTGGGATTTAGGATTGGAAGGTGCTAGGAGGATGTCAGTCATCATTACGATAATTATCATAGACATTATGCATTATTTATTCCAAATATTTATTCATTATTGTGTCCCAGATTAATGCAAGCTAATTGAGGCAAATCTATTTCTTGTGGAAGTATTAGTGAGAGAAATTCTGAAGCAGAAAATAACAAGCTTCCAGCCAAAAAAAATAAACCTTGCCAATCTCCTTCAAGGAGTGATAGAGAGAGAGGAAAAAGAGAGAGAAGAAAGTTTTAATAAGATGATTGATCCTAAAGCTGTCAGGTTGTATTATTGACAGTATGCAAGCCTCTTGTGGGAGCACAGATTTTGATCTAATATATTTGGTCCGTGATCTAATTTAATATGTTAGATGTCTTCTTGGTAGACTGTAAATTTTCTTCCAGTTCTTTGTGGGAAAAATGGGAAAAAGCCTCATAGTTGCAAAAACTGTGTGCTTAAGATTTTTTCAGCAAGTAAGTTTACATATTATGTAAGGTAAACTGGAACAGCTTTTTGGACCTAAAAGCATTATTCTGATTTCTGTCTGTCAAAATCCAGTTTAGTATGAGTAGCCCACAAAGAAAAATTGTGGCTTACAAAAATTTCACCTTAGATTTGCTACCAGTTGTTCTTAATATGGTTTATTACTTTTCTTAGCACTCCGGTGCCAGCAAAGGACTGGGGCACAGCCACCTACGGGCTGAACAGACATGTAGCATAGCAGGAGGCAGATGAGATACACTTTGACCAAGAGGGAAATACTAGAATTATCAGCAACAGACCACTTCTGCAAGCTGAAATGAGGGCAAAAGAAGCTAAGCTATTTGCTCAGCCTTGTAGGTTCTTCAGCAGTGGAATTAGCAGAGCCCTCTGAGGTTCTGTTAGCTGACATGCGGCAATTTTATTGTAAAAAAAACAGATCTTGAAAATTAATTTTTTCTTCTGTGTGCGTATATTTTTAGAGAAAACTGGTTTACAAAAGAATAATTAACCAAAAGTGTGTGAAGATGCTGCAATGCCAAGTTCTTTAACCCGCTACTCAATTTTGACATGCTTTTCCTCTGTATTTTCCTATCACAAAATTTGTCCATATATTCTATTCTTATATTCACATGGGAGGGTTTCAGAACAAAAGGCAACTTTTCTATTCTTGTGTTTGAATTCACCTGTATCCAGGAAATAATGTTGTACAAAACCCTAATAATGTAATAATAATTAAAAAAAATTAATTTAAAAACTAAAATCTTACCTTTTGGGGTGTATTTCTTTTTTTAACTCTCTTGACTCTTTACGGTTTTAAAAAATCTGAAGGGATCAGAAGCAGAGGAATAAGAAAATGGATTCACATATATCCATGATTCCTCATTATAAAGACGAGCCTTGATGTGCTTTTGTTCTTCTGCTCCTTTTCTTCAGTCTCAACATTGGATCTAAAAAGGGAATATGTGTCCATATTCAGCAGTCCTTCCACACCACTGGATAGGAAATATGGGATTTTGATCTTTCAGAACTACTTACTTGGCATCTAACCATGATGTGTCACTTGTATTAGAAATCAAAACTCTTACAGGTCCAGACCAGCAAGGCACTGCCAGGAGAGGCAGACACTTATGTAAAGCAAAATCACTGTGCTCCTGCCATTGCACTGAAAGCTTCTTCAGTCCATGGATACAGAGCAGCAGCTGGGAAACATCAGTCCAGCTGTGCATTGACCACAGGATCCTCTCCCAAACAACAAACAGCAAAGGCCAAATTCAGAGTTAACACAACTTTATTGTGATATTTATGTGGAAGACTCTCCCAGCTTATGGTGACCTTCAGGCAAGGTCGTTTTTAAAACAAGAGTGAACTCAACAGCTATCACCAGAAATCTGTTTGGATCATCATATATGACAGGCAAGAAAGAAAAAAGGCTTATGCCATGCCATGACATGAATGCTGGACAGTTTCCTTCTGACAGTCCATAGGGGAGAAGGTGAGCAGCAGGTTATTTGCATTATGATGGGAGATTTTATATGTAAGTTTCCCATCTCTGTTTCTCTTTCCTTAATGTTGTCACAACATTTTGATGTTAGTTTAGTGCAAACAAGATTTAAACAATGAGTATTTATATTTTTGCTGGTATAGTTCCATCACAGTGAAAGACAAGGAATCAGCAATTTACCAGGCAGCTAGAGGCAGAAGGGGCAGGGAGAGAAGAGTTTCTCTTTTACAGAAAGTGAACTTAGAAACTTCTTCAAGGAATTTTAAATGAGAACCAGACTGACACTTGCATGCAAATGACCACTGTGTTTATAAGAGCAGGATAGTGTTGAATTTGAGCACACCAATCCACCACAAATGGGTCCCTTGGACACTGCTTGAAGCCTTCTTCTGTCCTAAGGCAGTGTGAAGCAGGAATGTTCTGCCTGACCTCTTTCAACCCAGATCATTTTAAAAGAGAGAGAAAGGAAGAAAGAGGTTTTGAGTGAAAGAAATAAAGAAGTGGTGCTCACAGCTTCTTACTGAATTTTATATTTCTGCTTACTGAGACACAGTGAGGATAAGTGGCAGACCAATACTGTTCCAAGGATGTAAATTGTCTTTTCTATTACTTTTCTGTCCTTATCCCCTCTCATTGTATGCAAAGGTTGAACCTCTCCAAATATAAAAAAATTGCCATCTGCTTGAACCTAAGATTTTGCTTTGGGAAACAGGAATAAACAGGTTTAAGTTCTCCTTTGTATACCCAAAGGGAGGGTGGGAGGGAACCCACCTTCTGTTAGTACTGATCAATTTGTTTAAAAAAATAATGTTGTATGGAAGAGAATGATGTAAGTGAAGCTCTAAAACAGTTGGGAAGATTAAATGAGTCCTCTGCATCATACATATCCAAAGAAATCACTATACATATGGAACAGGAAAGAAAAAGAAAAGTTAGGAACTCAGAAACTGCAAAGAAATGAGGAGTTTACTTAACAATGAGAAATGATTTTAGTTACTACATACATTATGTTTTGAATAAAGATTATTTTCTTTGAAAAGCGTAAGGTTTTTATGGAAAACCCAAAGAAGAAAAAAGTAGATTAAATACTTTTTTATTTTTGAAAATTGTTTCAATATGAAACAATGTTTTGAGTTTTCATTTGATGCTGTAAACTGTTCTCTGAAGAAAGAACCTTACCAAATTATTAAACTATGTATACACAGTGATAGATTCAGGCCACAGTAACATTCCTGGAAGATAGGACAGCATCATCACATGGATTAACAATGGTCAACTAAGGCTTCCTTATAATAATCTACTTTCCCAGTCCTGAAAAAATTCCATGATGAATCTTGTAATCATAGAATTTTTTAGCTTGAAAAAAAATTATAAATTATTACATCCAGCTGCTAAACCTACAACTAAATTATGTCCCTACATTGTGACATTTACAGTTTTAAATACCCTCAAGGATGACAACTCAACAACTTTTCTGGGCAGCCTCGGAACTGAAGCCACATCTCCTGAAACCTAACTGAGAAACACATACTTAAGTCCATCTCCTATCCAATTTGTGAGCTGGAAGCAGCTGATGCAGAACTGCACCTCATTTTACCACCTTTGGATGGTCGGCATTCTGAGCCATAAGGATACATCCAAGTCTCTGAGGCTTTCATGTCATAGATCCTTGGCTTGTATCAGATCAGAAGATGTGTGTAACAGTCTACAGTCATGCAAGAGAAAACTCTACTTTTTAAAATCTCATGTAAGAGATTGTAAAATGCAGACACAAAACAGTGTGAACCAGGAATACTAAGGAAAGACAAAGGAAAGAAGGAGGAATTTTCCCAGTGCCTCATTTTACAAAGCATTGATGAAGAAGGTTAAGGGTCTCTTCTAATTTTTAGTGTTGAATATTCCCATTTGTTTTCAGTCTGTCTCCTTCAAGGGAATATTCCTTGATGATCAGAAAATGCTCAATACAAGCCCTATCTTTTAACTTCTGTTTTTTCACTCATGCTTGAACACCTCAACTCTCTTGCCCCTTTCTTTTCCCACATTGGAAGGTGAAGAATGGAAATGGGGGGTCGGGGGGGTAATGACACCCTAAGCCACTTGAATGTTGAGAAATGTTTCTTTGGTACAGAAGTGCTGCTGTACAGCAGAAAGCAAAGCTGTGCAGGGTAAACATAACAATTTTTTGTCACTACCAAGGGGCAGGAAAGTGTGCAGGCACAGCTGAGGAATACAGGCTGATTGCTGGTGGGGAGCTGGTGCAGAGTTGTGCTGAAGAACTCTATGAAATAAATAACAGGAACTCACTATGCCTACTGAGTTCTAAAGAGTTCTACAGTCAGGAGCACCCATGTGTTGCCTCTCTATTTGCATATTTATAGGCAGGCCAGGGCACTCTTAGTTTAGCATAACATATCAGAGGAAATCTGAATAGCACAGAATTATTTGATTAAAAAATATATAATCTGAAACTAGAGATCAGACCATGGTTCACAAGAAAAGATGTGATGACCACTAAAATCCATTTAAGGTTATCAGCAGTAACACCCAATAAAACGGTATAAAAAGGGTTATAAATATCAGAGCAACTTCAATAGTTATTCAGTGGTATAAAACACACCATTCCAATTAAATAGAGATGACAATGTAATATATCTTGATTCTTATGTCTCAGAAGTTAGACTTGCCCCAAGACTTTCAGACATACATTGGATTTTTCCATCTCTAACTTTCTTGGTTTATTGGGGCTGCTAAGTCAGCAAAAACATTGTAATATGTCACTTGCTATGTTTTAATTCTGCTGAAAAATCTATTCAGTTCTCCTTTAAGAATTCGAAAAACTCCTACAGGAATCTGTCATCAGCAAAAAGCATTGCTATTCAAAAGAAAAACACAGCATGTCTCTCTGATAAATATCAGAAAAGTCCCTTGGTGACAGTGATGTACTTTATTCATTTATTTATTTATCACACAAATGCATTCAAAAAAGCTCATATCATAAAAAAAAGATGGGAACAATCTATGGATATTCCCCTTGCTGGGTCGTTCCTCCCACCACTTGGGCCTGATGCCCTGTAAAACTGTCATTTCCAAATCAGTTCATACCTCAAAAATTCCAGCCCTTGCAGCAGGTAAGGTCTGCCCATGTAACTCCACGCTCCTCATCTTCGTAAAATTTAGATTTGGGCTGTCAGCTCAATGGCAAACTTCTCACTGAAATGTCATTTCACACATTACTAAGTTTCCTCCTCTCCCCTACCCTCTGCCTTTCACTAACAGAGCTGTTTTGAATCTGGCTACTTCTGATCTGTATGACAAAAGGGTAACAAGACACAACTAGAGTTACATTCATCAGGTGCACCAGCGACTTCCAGGTAGATAAATGCATGATCTTGCCTGAAACCCAGATTGTCTATCTGAACAATGGGGGCACCTGCTTCTACTCTCACACATTTTCAATAGCAGATGTAGCTCCATGGAGCAAGTTAGTCACTCACAATCTTGGACTAATCCAGAACTTCTACTTCAGGGAAAGTGCTGCTGCAAAACAAAAACCCATCCCATGTGGATCAAAATAAGCATCTAGGAAGAAAGTACCCGACCAAGAACCTGTATCTGGGAAACCCCAGAATAATCCCATGTAGGATCTGCTAGATTTTAGATAAACTCTTAGATGAAGCTCTCATTTGTCTGCCCAGAGAAAGAGAAGTGACACTGGTACAGAGATTCTTAACCTTGTCTTAAAAGACTAAATTTACAGTGGATTAGTTTGGGTTTAAGCAGCCTAGCTTTGTGAAGCAAATGTTTTAATAGATCACTGATGTTTGTAAACCATACTTCTTGATCAAGCTCAAGTAGATTTAGGAGTTTTTCTTCAACTAGTGTTGCTGTCATTGGAATATCCATACATTGAAGTCTAGAGTTGTCTCCAGTGTCCTTAGACAATTCCAAGCAGCATTTCCTGCTTGTAGTGCACAAACAGAAACACTCATTAAAAACAGCAGTTGAGACCTGGTGAGGTCCCCATGATGCTTATGTTTAGGCACCTTAATCCTGTTCAAACTACATGGAGAATTATTCTGTCACAATACTTCTTATCTGATCATGTTGCAACATCCCTGATGTGAGTGAGCATGCCTTTTCAAGGCTCTTGCACAGGCTAAATGAGAGCTCAGCACTTAAAAGCTGACCACATGCTGGACCTGGTTAGACTCTGTAAGCCTGGCCTGAGTGTCAGTATTGCATTATTATTCCTCAGGGCTTCCAGATGTCTGTAAGCAAAATTTGAGCTCTGCATAAAAGCTTGTTCTGTCCAAATAGGACTGCCTTATGAGCACCAACAAGAATTGTGAAAAGGTATCTTGGTATCTGGGGTGAGAAGCCACAAGCTGGTCAGTGCCACTGTTAAATACAGATCCACTATGACAACTCAGGCTGCAGGAACTAATAATCAGCATATTCAATTAAACTGCATTGGGATCTGGACTCTCACATCCAACTAGCTTAGGTATTACTGTATTGCTGAGGTAGTGGCATTTGTGAGTCATAAATTAAATCCCCTTTCCTCAATTGTATTCTTCATGTAATGATTTTATAGACGAAAAATAAATATGTAAACTCCCACTTTGTGTTTCCTCAAGAACACCAAGGTTTCTTTGATATGAATAGTAATTAACCAGGGGAATGAGAACCAAGAGCTGCAGTTTTACTGGGCATGTTAAAGTTAAGACAGGTTTACATGAGTTTTACTCAAAGAGATAACAAAGTTTAAACATAAATTCAATCAGAGAAATCCTACAGGAGCAGGAAACACTCGGTGACAAGCACAGTCTCTCTGCAGATTTACAAACCTGTGAAACTCCCTGGCTTTGGACATTCTCAAATGACTTGCCCAAGGCCACACAGGGGATGTGTGGCAAGCAGCCAACATCCCTTAGAGACAGCACAGTGCTGCTGCTTCCCAGGCCCTGATCCCAGGTTACTACAAGAGCAGCTCCTCTCTGTTTTGACAGAAACACGCATTATGGCAGATGCCAAAGTTCACGTTCAGGAATGCATCTCCAATAGGAATGTAAGACTCATAGACATTGAAAATGTCTCCCAGGAAATATTACAGCACAAACATAACATCCATTTAAAAAAACAAAAAAACAAAACAAAACAAAAAAAACAAAAACAAAAACAAAAACAAAAAACAAAAAAAAAAAAAAAAAAAAAAAAAAAAAAAAAAAAAAAAAAAAGAAAGAAAACTGTTTTCAAACACTAACACTTGGAACCAAGTATCTTGCTACAGTGACTGAAGTAATAGAGATGAAAAAGAAAAAGCCGTAATTCTGATTATTAAATATTAATTAAATATATTATATTAAAGTGCTTTTCCTTGACAAATTAATTTTTGCCCTAAAGAAGAAAAATCCTGGAATACTTTTTCCTTTGACATGTTGGCAAAACTACTGAATGTTACGTAAATCAGGGCTGCAGGTTAAAGATGGAGGTTATTTGTGTCAAAAAGTACTCTGACTTTGTGCTGCTGCTGCATTGGAAACCAAAACAAGCTTTAAGGAGTACCTTTCCACCATGGAAATTTGATATTTTTCTTGTTTCAGATGAGGGAGCAAAGGCATTAGGAGGTCAAAAAACCCAAGCAAAAGAAAGCACAGGGGAGGAGAAAAATGGAAAAATAACACATGCAGTTTTAGAGTCTTGATGCCCTCTAACCTGTGTTTATCACACAGGTGTTCAATAAACACAGCAAATACTTAGAAGGAAACTGTCATTTGTAAACAGAGATAAGTTGTCCCTAGAACTGTTTATAAGCAGAATATGTAAATTCTAATTGCAGTTCCTCAAAAAATAAGCAGTTTTCTGTTCATAAAATATAAAGTTAAATTGGAAAATATTTGTGGGATTTTTTCATGCTGGTTTTCCATGGTCCTGCTGCTTGGTTTCACTCCTAGGTGACGGAAACATGGATTCTGCACCATTTCTTCCTACCTGTGTCTTTAATCCTTAATCCTCAATAAAGTTCTTTAAACAAGGCTTTAATTCTAAAAGTTGGGAAAATATATATATATTGGTCATTTCTTCCAAATTCCTCCTTTAAATGCTGTTCTGTGAAAATAAATTAGTCTCTCAGCAAATGGCTACTGCTGGTTTCAAACCCTTCCTCCTTGAATGGAGCACACAGAGAGCTTCTGCTCTCATGCCATGCTCTTGTATATTTGGAGGGAGTCTTTTGACAAGGGGGAGCCATCCTGTGCTCTTTAGTGCAGTAGTGCAGCAGAGCCTGTGACAGGAATACTAAAATGTCCCAACAGAGGTATGGGAGGGTTTACACCAGCAGGTGTCTGAACAAACAACGAAGGAAAGGACTGACTTGGAGACTGGCCAAAGTCAAGCCCACAAGATGAGGCCAAATTTTATTTTATGAGTTTTTCCTGTTTGTAGGCTTCAGACTTTTTTTTTTACTTGTTACTTATGGAGCAAGAATACATCACCTATATTATGGCAGAATCCTTATTGCCAAGTACCAGAACCTTATAGCATGGAGGTATCCAACCCAATATTGATAAATCTTCCCAGCCAGAACACAGAAATAACACTTAGCAATTTCTCATTTATTTTTTTTTTTTCAGTTTTGACCACAATAACTGCTCATAGAATCATAGAACAGTTAGGATTCAAAGGCCCCTGAAGCCCATCTAGTTCAACCCCCCCACAATGTGCAGGCCCCATCTTCAACTAGACCAGGTGCCTCAGAGTCCTGCTCCACCTGACTTTGAATGTTACCAGGGATGGGACATCTCCCACCTCTCTGAGCAACCTGTTCTAGTGTCTCACTGAGAGTAAATGTAAATGGTAAAAGTGAAGAGGGGCTGTTAATCCCTTGACAGTTACATGTGGGGCTGTAGTGAGTGGTACAAGGAGCAGAGTATGAAGGAAAGATGTGCCACTGAGACAACTTATTTTATGTCTGAAGAGTTTAGGGGCTTTCTTCTGAAAGTAAATGCTCCAAGCTTAGAAACAGCATTGATTAACATTCTGAGCAGCTCCTGTGGCTGAGAATGACAGATAATCTCATCTTGAGCCCTGAATATCATTGTTTTTTATGATTATTCTTCCACAGGGTCAGAAGGAATTGGCAATGCTATGGTACTGTTAGATTTTCAGTCATTAAGAGGCAAATCAGAAGCTATGTGTTTGTTTAACCTCAACAATTAAAAACAAACTTAATATGCTATGTAATATAAGAAAACCCCAACCAAAAGAATCAATTCATTATTGTTTGTTACATAATGGATTTATTAGATGTCCATTTTTTGTTCACTTATCAATCTGCTATTTCAAGAAATTACAGAAGAGCAAGAATCACAATCCAATTTCCTACTCCTGTTCCCCAGCTGGGTGTACAAGAAATTAAATATGTGGGTACTGGACAGTCACACTACCTGTCACCATGCATCATGAAATGATGGCTTTGGCTGTTTCTTTCCCTCCTGTATGGAAGACTTCAGTTTACCAAACCTAATGGTATAAGGAAATCAGTCATTTGAAGCATAACTATCTAATCCATGTTAGCCACATCAGCTTCCACTAGAGCCAACAGAGAATGATTATCACCTGAGATGATTAATCTCAGCCTGAGAGAAGTGTCTGAAACTGGAGGGACTTATTAACCTCTCCACCAAGAACAGGGGGAGCCTGGACAAGGTGGTCAGATCAGAGCTGTATCTTGTAGATAGCCAAGGTCAGAGAGATGAATGTTTGCCCACTCACTCTTTACAGCCATGGATTCTCATTAGCTGCACCTGCTGCACTTGGAGCAGTGCAGCTCTATCTCTGCTGCTGCAGAGACAGCAAACATTGGTAGTATTAATCAGAAACATCCCCAGTCCCTTATCTCAGATGTGTATCTGGGTAACCTAGAAATACAAAGTGCAGTATATCCAGCACCATTTCACCTCTCTCTGAAACACAATGACTTTTGCAGAGGAACACTGCAGCCATGTAAACATACATAGAAACTGCTGGTGAAAGAGCAAGTCACAAGCCTTCACTTGCCCAGAGCTGAAATAGGAACAGATAGGGGACTGAAAAGATGCAAGAAGAGGATGGCCCACACTATAACTTCACCTTGAAAGTCATCTGAGTAACCCCCTTTAAATAGTCAGAACTTATTGGGAATGAGATTTGCCACTGGGATAAGAACAGGTAAAATAGCATTGTAATTCCATAAGGTTGTCATCTATAATACAGCTATAGGATCTTACACACATATCAAATGAAGGTTGACATTTTTATAACATATTGTTGTTCCATTAATTTATGGGGCTCCTCCTGAGGAATACAGTGCTTATATTTATGCAAGCTTTGTGTGTTTAAAAACTGAGGAGCCACTGGTGAGCGTAAAAGAGGCAAGACAAGATTAGAAGTGTCAAGTTACTCCCCAGAAATCTTTGAGATGTGTAGCACTATGCCTCTTTCCTCTTTCAGGCAGGAAAAAGCTGTTCATATAATGATGCTGGAGCTGACATGCTCCTGAGCAGAGCCCAAGGATATGGTCACTGCAAAATGCATTGAACTAAGGGATCATATGGCTAATCATCTCTTTAGTCCTTAAGGATCTCCTTCCTCCACCTTCTCCTCCCTGGACACAGCATTCCATAGAGCATCATCTGGGGAATGTGAGCAGCATCTGTTCAGTTTGGTGAAATTCTGCTTGTGCAAGGCTGGGAAACTGGGACTCCAGCTTGGCCTGGCAATAAGACTTCTAAATGTCCAGTATAAACAAAAAACAAAACAAAACAAAACCCAAACAAAACCAACCCAAAACCAAAAAACAAGTGACTGAATACCTGAGTGCATGTATGATCTGGGGCCTGCTGCAAGGACAGTCACAAGGTAAGCTCTGTCCTTCAAAATCTCTTCTACATTGTAGGAATATATTTCAGTATCTCCTAGACTGGCTGTGAATGTTTCCAAAAAAACAGAACATTTTCAATAAATTATGCTGATGGGAATCAAAAGCAGTTTTGAGCAAATCATGCCCCAGACTCTTCTGAGTCTCCCTCAGGTGTGGGTTTCCATATGAGAGAGTCTGAAAGCCATATGGAAACGATAACCAACTCCTGCACGCACAGTGAACTTGAAATTCTTGTCAGTTCTTTCCTTGGATTAACGTTGAAGCAAGAATATCAATGTCTTTAATTGGTTTCCATGTCCTGGGGGCCCCTGATATGTAAGAAATACCTTGAGGACATGAGTACTGATCTATTACAGAAGGTAAGCAACAAACAAAAATGAAATATTAAGAAGTGAAGTGCACTGAGTAGTTTGCAGCCATCTTTCCTGCAAATATCAGGTTATGGTTTTTAGTAACATTCTGCATTTCAGAAGGCTACTAATGCACATATCCATTGTCCTGCAACAAGCTGAATTTCTTGCCTACCTGTTTATTACATCTGTCAATCATGTGTGAAAACTGATGCCAGAAAGTAATCTGAAAATGCTGTTATATCCAATAGCAGCAATAAGGATGAATTCTAAGGCTCAAAGGACTTTGGTGGCAGCAAACCATTCACAGCTTGGATCACAGCACTTTCTGTCAGGCTACCTTTCATTAAATTTTCACCAGCAAAAGAAAATGAGAAAACCCAAACAAAACAGAAAGAAACTATTAAAATGTGAACTTCTGACAAGAACTAAAGCAAGTCTCTACTTGCACACAAGTTTCTTGTAGGAAGAGAAGAAGGGGGAGAAATTTAAACAGACAATGTAATTCTCCCCTATCAATACTCTCTTGACTCCTGTTCATGTTCCTAGAAAAACAAGATGGCTTTGTACCTACATGAAGAGTTTTGTGTGCAGAGGGTTGAGCCATGCAGATGCCCTTTAAAATCTCCTGTCAAACTGGAAAAACTGCACCTTGGTGAGAAGGGACTTTCAGAAAAAGCCTTTGATCAGGTGAGGGAAAGGAATGGTTTTACACAATGACAGAATCAATTAGGTTGGAAAAGACCTCTGAGATCACCAAGTCCCGCCTATGACCAAACACCACCATGTCAACCACGCCGTGGCACTGAGTGCCACATCCAGTCTTCCCTTAAACACCTCCAGGGATGATGACTCTCCACCTCCCTGGGCAGCCCATTCCAATGTCTAATCACCCTTTCTGTGAAGAAATTCTTCCTAATGTCCAACCTAAACCTCCCCTGTTGCAGCTTGAGGCTGTGTTCTCCCATCCCCTCCCTGCCCAGGAGGACAGCCCTACCTCCACTAGCTACAATCTCCTTTTATGTGGTTGTGTACAGAGTGCTAGGGTCTCCCCTGAGCCTCCTTTTCTCCAGGCTAAACACCCCCAGCTCCCTCAACAGCTCCTCATAGTACTTGTGCTCCAGACCCTTCTCTGGGTCTCTTGCCTTGTCTGGCACCTCAGTGACCATTCTGAGTTGAGGGGCTCAGAAATGGTCACAGCACCCAAGGTGTGGCCTCACCAGTGCTGAGTACAGGGGGACAATCATTGCCCTGGTCCTGCTGGCCACACCATTGCTGATACAGGCCAGGTGCCATTGACCTTCTTGGACAATTTTTGTAGGCTCTTCTATATGCCCCTATATCTGAGCCACTGTGAACAACTTGATACCACAATAGGGAAAAATGTGGAAAAGGTTTGCATGTCCTAACTACCAACTACTTCCACCTAACTATTATCATAATACCTTTCATCAAGTATACCAAAGGTCATCTAAACAAAAGGATGACAACTTCAGCTGGAAACAAACCAATCAAACTTATCTTATGCAGGGACAATGGTTGGAGTTGGTGATCCTTGTAGGTCCCTTCTTGCTCAGCATATTTTATGATTCTATGAACAGCATTAAAATCAGTGGAGTCATTCCTGGTTTAAACCTGTGAAGAGAATTTGCCAATAAAACTACTCCCTTACATTGTGAGCAAGGAAAAATATTCTTGCAACAGTATTAATAGAAACATACAGGTGGAGAATTGAGGAGGTGGGGAAGAGAGCCCAGGACCCTCTGGGATGCTGAGCACTCTGACTTGGTGCATGCTCACATTTCAGCCTGCTCCACACTGGAGGCCAGGGCTGCAGTTGTGATCAGACAAGATGAGAGTGATCTGCATATACATCCTGCTGACAGATGGATTGGTCTCATTGCTTTAGTCTCCCCAAATTCAGAGTAATGCATCCTTCCAGTCATCAGATTTCCTGTGCTATGAAGAGAAGAGAAGCAACTGAATTTCTCCCATCCTTCCAATAAACCTGCACATCCAGGGTCTGTGATGCCAGCTTGGAGGTTGGGAAAACTCTGATTAAGCAGTTACCTCCCTGGGGGACTCACACTGGCTCGCTCAGAACCAATGGCAGCACTTCTCTGCAGGGTGACTTAAGGTTTACACTCACTTTTATTTTCCAATATCTTCCCAGTTCAATGCAATTAGGACAGACAGAATTAAATTATTAAATTAAATTTGTAAAAATTAAATTCTTCCCCCTGCACCCCACCCCAAGAAAGAGAATTTTTTAAAAGGGTGGCCAGAAATTGTTTCAGTGCAGATACACTGCAGATTCTGACAGCAGTTTCAGCACCAGCAACTGGTTTCAGGATTTTTTTTCCCTAATTGGTTATCATATTTGTCATCATGCATTGGTTTCCTGAACTTTCTATCTGGAGGAGAAAATGCAGGAGAAAAACTTTCAATTTAAAAAAAAAAAAAAATTAAAAAAAAAATCCTAAATAATGGGTTTGTGAGCACCGATAAGATACACTTAAATTTTAATTAATATTGGATATGTGTTCCCAGAAATTCTGCATGAAATATTTTAAACACATACATATAAATAAGTACATTTTTTCTTACCTAAGGGCAAAGCTCTCATTTACCTAAATCAATGCTTATTGATTTATGGATGATGTTTGTGTCTTTACATATTACATCAGCTTGGACAGATCCCTTGGCTTTTCTTACTAGGTTCACTGCTTTGCCTTGGGAAGCAAATACTTTGTTCAAATACATGCCAAAGGCAACAGCAACACTGTTTAAACATACACAATATTTGCTCTTCTCATTAGGTATTTAAAGCAGCACCCCTGCTTTAGATGCTTGTGCAATTTAAATCAGACACACAGGTAAGCCCAGAAATACTGACCTGGATGGAAGGATGGATCACATGGAAAATCCAAGCATGTTTGTAACCCAGACAAAGGTTTGGCCTTGGATTTCATGAAAATGTTAGTAGAATGTCAGTCTGTCACAATTAATTAACCCTAATAAGAACAACTCACACTTCTGAATGCAAATTCCATCTGTGTATCCTAAAGGTCTCAGCAAGGATTAACACACCAGCCCTAGAAAGAAAAACCATGACACTTTAAGCATGGGGAGAAACTGAGGCAGGAGGAGCAGCAAGAATGGAGAAGGACTACAGACAGTGCCCAGAGGAGGGAGCAGACAGGTGAGAAAAGGGACATATTACAAGGGCAGCCTTGGGGTAGCAAAGGCAGCATCAAGTGTGATTAGGGAAGGATGTCTTGCTATTCTGATGGGGCTTATTTTTATATCAGAAACAGATCTTGTATAAAGCAATACTAAATTAAATGGTACTACACTGATATGCACAGTTTAGTCCAGTCCATTAAATATCAGCAGAGATTGGCAGAGCTGGTTTTTGAGCTGCTTCATTCTTTCCAAATGCTGCAGATGGCCTTTACTTAAAAAAAAAAGGTGCAACCAAAAGCAAATCCAGCAATAACTTTCACTAACTTGACTCTAATTGAACTGTCGTATGTGTAACCATTCTAGAGAAATGGTGATTCCTGCAATCAGCTGAAAAGAAAGAGGCTGCAGGAAAAATAAGCCAGAGACACAGATAAGAAGATTTTATTCAGCTTTATTTGACAAGTTTTATTACACTGAGAAAACATAACGTATCTAATCTCTTTGCAGCTGTTGCAGCCCTTCAGCCTTTATTACTTAAATCCTATTAGATATAAAATTGTTTCTATTTGTCAATGGCATGATATCTTCTTTTATTATTATTATTATCATTGGAGCCTTGCAAATATGGCCATGAACATAATTTCTGGCCTATCTTCTTACCAATAGTTAAGGTTACCCTGTGATATTTGCCTGTTTAAATGGCCTACTTTTTCTAAAGTCCTGGAGAGCTGTGTGTATTGTTAGGATACACATAGTGGCACTAAATAAAGCTCAGCAAATAATGAAAACCTGTGCAAATGAACCAGTATAGCTAATTATTTCTATTATGGATGCTGAAATTCCACTCAGGTTGGGCTCAGCTCTGTGTTTACCCATATGAAGACCTTGAAGCAAAGCCCTGCATCACTGTACACTGGTTTTTCAGTTTGTCACTTGTAATACTTGAATTACTCATTTTTCACAGAAGGATGAAGGACATTCCTTTCGTCACAGGAATTCCCATTACTGCAAATAAATATCACTCACAGTGCTTCATTCACTCCCTGTCCCTAGGATAACCCCTTCTATGATTTACCATTTAGGAGAGTGCAAGGGACATTCCCACCATGATGTCCCTTGGAAGACTGGTGGCTCATGGGCAGCCATGGCAGGACATCATCTGGCTGCACTTCCCATGAGGAATGCATATGTCATTTCCAAAAGGACACCATTTCATCTTTGAGGCAAAGCATTTTACTTGCCGGAAAATAGTTTTTCTAGCCTGACAATGAAAATTGTTGATATCAAAATTATTTTACATCTGTTTTTAACAGGTGGGTTGTGACCAGATGTTCTTGCAGTATCAGCAGGTTAGGATAGAAAAACAGTGGAAAAAAAAAAAAAAAAACAAGGCAAAGGTGCTTTGTCCAGAAACTTCTAGCAGAGTAGAATATGCCATTAGCATCACCCAGATACCTGCTCTTGCTTGCACTGGAAGCATCATATTCATCCCATTAAAAAGAGCACTTCCATGCTAAACAAAATTAGTATTTGAGACTGCCAGTGCCATAAAAGTTTAACAAATGAGTAAGACACTGGTTCTGAATACATAACAATAAGGAGGGGGAGTTGTTTTCCCTTTTGCCAATTGTTTTTTATTGTTGTTGTAATCTCTCTCTCTTTTTATTAGTTTAATTTTCTTTTGCGTAATTTTGTTTTTTATGGAGCAGATTCATCCCTGCTGTACCTCTGGTGGAATTTCAGGAGAGACAAAGACATACTTTTCTGTTGTCAAAAGATAAAGAAAATGTTAATTTATTTCTCAAAGCTGGCATATTTAGATAGTATGGGCAATTTTTCTGTAGTTTCTATCAATCTAACTATAATAATGATGGACAAAAAGTGGCTCACAAACAGCTCATGATCTGCTTGCTTATCAAATATGCTGGTTTTCTAACTGCATATTTTAGCATGCTGAAATGTGAAAGGCATTAATTTTGGACAGCAATATGTATGGAAATGAACTGCAAAGTTCAAGAGCTGAGAGTTGCTGCCTCAAGCAGGAACAAGACTGTGTGGCAGCTGATCTTTGGGAGGTAAAAGCTTCTGTTTCTTGCACTTTCTGCTGCATAATGGGTAGCATCTTGCAAAGGACCTCTGTTGAGCTAGTGACTGACTGACTAGACAGCAGAGAACTGGGAGCTGGATGAGATCACAGACAGCAGACTGAAATACATCCAGAACCAATCATATCTTCCAAGAGGTTAAAAAAAAGATAGAGCCAAGGGTAGTTAGGCATATGTTTTGGAGAAGAGAAGGTGGATAACAGAAAATGAGAAAGAAAAATACTGTGGTAGCTGATATTTGGAAAGATGTGGGTATACAATGGTGGATTTGAAAGTTTGGGGTGCTGGTTTTTGGGGATGCAGGTTCTGAAAGTGTAGTGTTAGATAGGTCTTATCCAAGTGGAGATTTCCTTAAACGAAGAGTTGTGAAGTCTGTCCCTCCCTAAGACTCTTTATCTTAGAGAGTGTAGGTAAATACATGACAAATGTATCTCACACCTGAAGACTCTTATTTTAAGTATGTCTTTTAGTGACAAATTGGATCACTGTCTGCAGGCTGAACTTCTTAAATTTGGCAACAGGAAATCCTAGGACTGACTACAGAAAGAAGTGAAAATGCTGATACAACATGAACTGAACTGTTGAGCCAAACTTCTTCAAAACCCATAGATCAGGTCTAATGAATAAAACTTGTACATCTAAAACTGGACTTGAAGGATATCTTGATTTCTAAGTCTTACAGCATAGACTAACACTAGTTAACAATCCAGTTTAGCAGCACCTGATCTCATCAGGTAATTGTATTTTTGATCCAAAAATTCCTAGGACAGGTTTTTAATAAGCCATGACCATAGAGGCTGTTTGTTTGCTTACCAGTCTGTGTGCAAGAGAAGCCTGGGCTATCCTAAAGTACAAGGTGAGACACATCTTTACCACAAAGCCATCTGCCACTGTAAGACCCTTCCCCTGGAGGGTGTCCCACCACTGTGAGGGAAGGAGAGAGTCATCCAACACCAGGGACAAACTCAGCAACATGAGATCCTCCAATGTACTGAAGGAAGGATGCCACTCCCTAGTGCCACGGTCACACCACTACACCTAGGAGGGTTTATCAAAGGCAACTGAGTAATATGGGAAATGTTTTAATTGTTTCTGTTTATTTATATCTCTTTTATAAATCCAGCAAATATGAATGTGAAATAGATTCACAACTTCTAGGCAACTGAGACATACTCTTGCTTGCTTTGCTCCCCATTCATTTGCATCTGGGCTGTCTGATGTTGGGCTTAGAGACCTCAGCAAGAAAATCAAACAAATGTAACCCTCTCAGAATAACATTGCTCATTACAAGTGGCTGCCACAACCAGAGTGTGTGTGATGTTGAGGTCTGAAGCCTTCAACTCAATACCAAAAGCAGAGGGACTTTCCTCTACCATCACTTTTAGTGACTCGTTCTCACTATTTTTTGTGCTCAGCTGCACATATAGAAACAAGTTTCCAATTAATAAGTGATGAGCTTTATTAGACTCCTCAACACTGCACTCGTGTTTTTGAGCACACCTGAAATTTGATCATATAAATAGCTCTGTCCTCTAAAGGTGAATGCTGCAATAAAACCATGTCACAATCTAGGCCTTAGGAAGAAGAAAATATCTAAGGGCCTTCTTGATATTAAAAAAAAGTACAGCAAGAAATTTTTGTCAGTTTTGTATAAAGTAATAGAAACATATGGGGTATTAGGAGCAAACTGAAAAATTGATGCATTGGAGTATTATTCTTAGCATTACTAAAAAACACTTTTTTTCTTTGATGTTTGAAACATTGCACTCATTCATATTTACAAATTATCATTCAGTCTTGGAAAATAAAATAAGTGAACAATACTCCAAGGATACAACACAGTGTCAACCATCTTCTGTAACTGGGACATTAAATAATTATATGGTATTTAGCACAGATAAAATGCAGTCCAAGCATTAACCAACAAATCTTTGTAACACGTCTCTAGGACGGAAACTCTATCCCCACTTTGCAGATGGAACATTAAAAAGTAAGCAAAATCTTTATTGTCCTATAACAACTATGACAAAATGATTATGTTGTGAATCATCCATTCCAGTTTCCTTACACAAAGCAAAATACAAGAATTAGAAATGGTTTATGCTAAAAACAAAACTTAAAAAAAACTTCACTTCTGAACAAAGAACTGCTTTACTCCCAGTGCTGGATTCAGGCTAGAAAAATCTGCATGAAAGGAACATATGTTGTCAAAGATTATGCACTCAGAATGGTGATGTCGTTTGCAGAAACTGGAGTGCTGCTTCTGAAATGAACCAAATGTAGCCCATCAAAATAACCTAATTAATTTAGTAAGATTTAATAGCAAATAATTTCATTCATCTCTAGAGGATCTGCAAAGCTGGCAGGTGAGAGATAATTATACTGAACCAAGACTTGCAGGAAAGGACCAGAGCCACCTCCATCTTGGGCATCTTAAACTGTTCATAAAGTATTTCTGAACTCTGGTTCCCATTAATGCTCCATCTAACACTGACAATTTTTATACAGACACTACCAAAGTGGGTAATTTATGATTAATATGAGTTTTGGATAACTGAGAATTCTTCAAATCTATGCTCTGTGAAGCAGGGTATATTTCACCTTTCCCATTTATGTTATGACAATGTACTCAAGACTGGCATAAACCTCTCCATATTTTTAATTTTAAGTTCTTTTTCAGCCAGAGCAGCTCCTTGGCCTGACTCATCAGTGACCTACACCAGCTTTGGTGTGGCAAAAAGCAAACAGGGAAACTGAGAGCCTGGGATGGAAGGAGAAGCAGCAGCATTCTTCTCAAGAACAGTTTGGATTTTAACTGTGTTAAATCCAATTAAAATCTCAGTTATTGTATCGGTCCACCAAATAAACAAAACAAACAACACAGAAGAAGGCTGCAGGACTGGCCAACAGTAACAGCTCAGTGATAGCTAAGAAAAGAAAATTATATCTCTCAGCTCTATAATTCAGTCCTAATGAGCAGACTCTGAGGAAACTGGATATTAGATTATATTTGATTACTCATCAATTAGTCAAAAGCATGGGCAGTTTCACTGATTTTCCAGCCAAAAGGGGTTGTGGAGCTGTTACCACAAACACCCATGGTAATGTTATGCTCTGATTCAGCAAAAGGGATCTCAGTGAACTTGGTGGGGAAGGGTTTGGCTATGGCTCAAAATTATTATTTAGTGGTTTAGGAATCTGCCAAACAAAAAAGAAATTTCTGGAAAGCCGTGGTGATATTTAATCTTTATCACTTCAGCAAAAGACAAGGGGTTTGTTCTCACGCAGATTGACAATCACACTAACCCAATTCTTTTCCTGTTTAGACTTATAGCTATATATATGCACCTACACATGCATGCATGTATATGCAACTATACATAATATATATATAATATATATGTAGCTGATCCTTTTTATTTTCATTTTCAAATTTTTTTTTTTTTTTTTTTA
>WEIU01010528.1:1676-34694 GCA_013389925.1 Aegithalos caudatus | reverse complement strand
TATATTTAGGAAAAAAATATCAAATACGAACACGAAAACACAGAAGAAAAGCTGCCTTTTTATATTGGTCAGACTTGCTTTGTAGTGGATGATGACTGAGTTCAGCCAGCTTTGTCAACTGCTGTGCTCTTAATTAGACTCTTCATATGACTACAGTTTCATCAACATATCAGCAAGGGATTTCAACACTGGGAATGGCAGAATAAATTACTGATCTTTTAAATAACTTGCTTTCTGGTACACTAGCTATCAGAGTAAAACCAGGAAAAATATAACAGACACAGATTATCCCGCCAATTTTCAATGCTGAGAATGACACCAGTCATCTCTTCAGCCTGGCTTTGTTCACATCTGTGATCCTTGATATGGCACACTGTGGAAGCTTTAGGCATTCACCTTCCTAACTCCTTCTACAGGCAGAAGACAGGCCCAGAGAGACTAAAGGCTTTTGAAATTCAGCTTGGGTGTTTCTCTCACTGATTTCACACCCAAACATTAGAGGACTCTGTGCTCACAGGCTGGACACCAAAGTCAGGAGTAAATATATTACCTTTTGCTGCTCTTAGAGCTGGGCTTACATCAGCATGTGAAATGAAACTTTCAAAACATGTTGGGCACATACTGCCTGCTCCAACAGAGATGCAGTGGCAGGGCAGGGTGGGCTGTGATCACAGGAAGGTGAGGACTGCACCAGTTTGTTTGCCTGCACAGAAACTAGAGCTGGAAGGACCACATTTTTGATGACTAAGATGGTCCAGCTTTATGCAAAGTTATATTTGCATTTTTAAGTCTAGTTTGACTCTGGACTTATCATGTGTTGATGCTGTGACACCTGGTTTGCAAACACACTGGGACTGCATGAAAATTTGGTGTCTATTAGATCATGCCTTGAGCAATGCTCACTGAGAAAGAATACTGTCCTCCAGTTTTAACCATGCAAACACATAAAGTGTTTGTCATCCTACTGGAACTTTCATTAAAGAATAAGCAATACTTGCTTTATTATTTTCCCCAAACAGCTTTTCGTTTTCTTACAGAAAATCTAGATTTTATGACAAAGCCTTGATTTCTGGCTGAAGGCAGCCTCTTTCTCAGTTGTGCCACACAAACAAAGTAATAAAAACTGAATAACTTTTCCCAGATTATTCTTTTCTGAGGGAATTTTCACAAACATACTGTTCTCATGTAAGATAACACAAAGTAGCAAATGCAAGTGATTGAAATATTTTGCCACTCAATAAACTGTCTCTAAAACTTGCAATACAGACCTAGTTAATTTGCTTTGTTTCTTCAATATTGACCCAACTGTAGCTGAATGTATGGGCCAGCAGGAAGGGATGACTGTCAAACTGAACCCTGCATCCCTTCTATATACACACATACAGTTTTAGAAAACCTTTCCTGGAAAAAGTGTTAAAAGATGAACTAAAAGTGGCCATGCCAGCAAGCTGGAAGAGAAAATAGATCCATGACATAAATCCATAAACACACTGATAGAGAGTTACAAAAAATATTTCTTTCAATGTGAGAAGCAATTATGGAGGGAGAATGAAAACTGGTGGGTACTGACCTTCCTGCATGGTAAATAGGAGGCTGCCAGCAACGTGCTTGCTGCTGAGATTCAGTGCAACAAAGCAGTGAGGTGGGGGAGGGAAATTTATTCCTCACTGCAGATACACCTGTCTGTACTTTGCCAATATTCAAACTAGGAACAGAGCCTCCTGGATAGAACATATTAAAGAACCCATCACCTCTACAGAAATCTCACTGACAAAAGTGCACTACCCAGCAGAAAGCATCAGCTTCTTCCATTACACAATATAGCATTTTAACAGCAAGGCTGTTATCAGTTTAAGCTCCATAAGGAAAAAGCATTATATACACTTAACATTTCAGGAGGAACTGGTGTAATCAGATGATGACTGCTCAGATTTCAGCCTTTCCTCTTCTGAAATTTTCAAAACAGCAACAATTCAACAATCCCCAAATGACTGTCTCTCTCAGAAAGCATGAGTCAGAATTATGATAAGACCCCAAATAAGCCCTTCCCTTTGAAAGGGTTTGTCACTGACATAAGAAATACTTTGCCATTTTCTATCACAGTTATTTGCACTCTAGATGTGTTTGGGTATAATTTCACTTCAGACCCTGCAGCAGATGTCAAGCAAATAGAATGTTGTCTTTAAAAACTTCCTTAATGTTCATCTCTCCCCACATTAACATGTAAAAATTTCATCCCCTCACTGGGTTTGATGGGAGCTTTCTGACTAATACCCAACATCTGAAAGCTTTCCCACTTGGTGGAGGGAGTTCCAATTACAAATACATCATTGAATATCCTTATATATAGGTAAGTGTATTACCTAAGGGTGAAGTTCTGTAAAAAAGCAGCCAGGTCAGTAACAGTGATCATCCAGTGACATTGGTTCAGCTCTGAAATTCTCATGTCACCTCCTGGGGCTAGCTGGATTTGTCTTAGAAGTTTCTCCAGTTAAATATGTCCCAGTCCTCACCCTGCTTGATTTGCAGAGTCTGAGATCATCGTTTAAGTAGCATGTCCTCAGGCTTGTTCTGACTCCAAAAAGCCCTCAGGGAGGAGGTGAAGTGAAAAAGAGGTCACTTACTGAACATTCTCCTCAAGAGAAATTTACAAACAAGTTTTATTTGAATGTTGATGTTAATAGGCAACATGACTAACTAGCACTATGAGGTTTGGGTTACATAAAGATGAAAACTCAACTAGCTAGCAATTTTTTTTTTTTTTTTCCCCTATATAATAGTATAATAGAAGTCTTTCAAAGGCTGGTAAATGGAGACTGCTCAGAGCATCACTTTCCAAACTGTGTGTTTAGTTTCTAAACTACATATTTTCAGAGTTGAAAGAGATACTTTTTAAGAATTTGTCCAGTTCACAATTTCAGTACAGGAGCTGGACACTTGGTAAGAGAAACTCAGACAGGAAAGAAGTAAAATAAGTAGAGAGGAGATAAATGGCAGGTACTTCCAGCATCCATTATAGAAACACAGACTGATGTCCCAGTCTTTCAGCTTGCTGGGCATAAAACACCCTCTTTTCCAGCACTGAGAGCAAGACACTTCTTGTGGCTCCTGGGACATTTCACATCACAGATACGTCTTTCCTTGGGAGCCAAAGTGTATCTGTCATTCTCCCTCTATTACAGATGGAGGCCAAGGTGAGCTGAGCATTTCTCATGTCCAGTGTGGATCAGTACAGCTCACTGTCTGGCTCCAGTTAGTTCAAACACATGCTTTGTCTCTTCCATATTTCAGAAGCTTTGTTATCAGCTCAGTCCCCACCTCCTTCCACGATTTAAGGCCTTGGTACCGTGCAGCAAAGCAATGAAAGGAACTGATCTCAACTGATTCAGTTACAACTGAGTGTAGTGAGGGGTGCTGGGGCCCTTTGAGGTGAAATGAATGAGGAAACCTGGCACACCTTTTGAGTGACTTACAGGGGATGGATACCCAGGCTGAGGGATCTGAGAACAGAGAAACTTCTGGAGAAAGGGGAAAGGAGACAGAGTTTGTTCCCTTACAGGAGACATTGAAAAGTTTTTCTCATACAAAAAATTCTTTACTTTCTGGGTCTATTATTAAATACAAGCTTAAGATAACCATCCAACCCTTCTCTTACTCCCAGCTCTCATTCTAATTGAAAGGAAAAAAAAAAAAAAAAAAAAAAAAAAAAACCAGAAGGCAATGCTGCTGTCACAACATGACAATATCTCATTACTTCTATGATAGAAATTGACCAGATACAAAAATAAAATTAATGTAAATATGGCAGAAGAATCTCTCCCTAATTAATTGAACTGATTACATGAGAAGAACAATCCACATCAGTATTTTCACACCGGTCCTGGCTTTCCAGCAGCTGATGTCTGAGAGCAGCACTGCCCTCTCCTGGATGCTCATTTCCCTCCTGGATGCTCATTGCTCTTCAGAGCTTTCCTACTGCAACTAAACCTGGAATGTCAGGGGAAAAGGGAAAATTCACACAAATATAAACTCAGATTTCTCAGGAGATGGCCTGGCATGGTCTATACAAACTCCTCCAACCTCTTTCCTATGTCCCTGCTTGACAGCATTCCCAGAGGTGCCTGAAAACCTCAGGAAAGGACAACTCTGTGCTCCCAGTGGGATAACTTGGCTGCCTCTGCACCATCTGGTACCAATGCTGGAACTTCCCTTTTCTGGGCTGAGCTTCCTCGAAGGCCATGCATGCTCCTGAGAGAGCCTTGCTTCACCTTAATGTGACAGGGGCACAGGTGAACTGCCTGGCAACTCAAACATCATTCTGAAAACACCCACCTCACCCAGCCAGACACCAGCACCTCTGCTGGTATTCAGGAAATTGGAGACCACCTCAAATCAAATCAAATCAAATCAAACCTCCCCCAAGTGAGGGATTCCAAATAAGAGTGAGAGGTAGGGAATTTAGGATCCCCAAATGATTCCTGGTATGTGGCCTCCTTCTTGGAAGGGATCTTCCATTTGTTTTAAATGTATCCCCTCATCATTACCCCACTTCAGCCTAACTCTCCAGATTTTTAGAGCTGAGGATATCCCCAGATGTCTCCAGGTAAGGGAAGATATTTTCAGAAACATTTTACTATCTTCTCTACTGGTCTGCTATCGCATTATTCTTTGTTTTAATATCTCTGAGTTCAGAGACGAGAAGTTAAGGAAGAAGGATAAGAGATATCGCCGATGGTCTGAAAAACAACTCAGCAGCTGTTCAGCCAGTGTGCACTGTGTACAAATGTTGGGGTTATTTCTATTTTCTTCCAAAGCCTTAGTTTTCATCTGGTTTTACTGTCGAATGACAAACAGCAAAGAACAGCCACAACACCCTACCTCCAGCTGTGATAATTAATAACCTGTCAAGGCATGGATCTCGCTGTCTTAGGAAATCTAATGTCTGGCTAGAGGTGGTGAAAATACTGAGAAACCAGAAAGAGGGGGGAAATGCATGATTAAGAAGTTATGTTTGGTGTGGGGAAGAAAAACATTTTAAAATAAAATAATCTCTTTCTATATATATGCATATTTAAATGGAGTCAAAACTTATTCAAGGAGTCAATTTTTAAAGAACAAAATCCTTAGGGGAAGAGCTCTGTATAAATACAAACTGTTTCTGTGATTTTCTTTTCACTTGCAAAGGCTATTCAGATGTTTTCATTCTTGCAAAATTAATTCTTTTCACTTATAACTGAAGTTCTCTGAAGGTTGTGGAAAGTCTTCCACTGATTTAGGCAGGCTCTGGACTTTGAAATAAATAGATTCTGTTCACCTGAATATTAATTTTATAAAGTAAATAGAGTTCTGAAAGGTCCCTTCTGTCATACTCAAAAAGTGGATCCATCCCTTCAGGTTTGTGGGATAAGTCATATGAACATAAATCATATGAACAAGTCATACTGATGACTCCACATGTGGGTAGAAATAGATTCTCCATAGTCTACTTTACAAATACCAAGACAACAAAATATCTGGGTTTACCTAGAGAAACAAAATTTTGTCCTCTATCCATGTCTTCAGTCCCAGTATCCCTGTTTTATCTCCTGTCATCTCATGCCCATCAAAAGCTACTGAATCTAAAGTCTTCCTGCTGTAGAAGTTCAGTAATTGACCATCATTGGCAAAGTATTCAGACTCAGCCTGGATGACAAGCTGAATTAGCCTGTGGGGATATCAGCTGTACAACCAGAAAGCTGGAAAATAAACAACCAGATTTTTGAGCAAAAACAATGAGCCAATTTTTCACCCAGGAATATTCCAAGAGAAAAGCAAAAACACAATTTTACTCAAACAAAAAGCTAAGTTTGAGGGTAGTCATTAAAAAAATACTTATAAAAAATTATAGATTAGTGTGTTCATAGATACATACATATACAGAGAGAAAGAAACTCAGAAACCTTTCCTGCACACAAAAATGAAGTTGAAATAGATCTGCTTTTTAAATTTGTTTCACTTGAAATTTAAAGGTAGGCACACATGGGGAGAAGGAGTTTTTCAATTTTATACTACAAAGCACCTAGCCCTCCAAGGAAATATGAGGACAACACAGCAACTAATTGAAACTATCAGGCAGTTTTGATAAAGTAGGATGTGATCAGCAAGCTGGAATTTAGCCAGAGCATCTTGGTCCACATTTTCACTCCTCTCAGCCTTCATTCTCTCAAAGTGCCTGACTGTAATCTACCCCTATACAGCTGTAATGTTTAACTCAGCTTTGCATTCCACTGAAAATAATTACATATGGAGAACACCTGTTAATTGACTGTGCTAATTTAAAAGGGGGGAAAAAATCCAATTTAACTCTGCAATGTGTTCCCGTTAAGATGATATTACAAGTTTTAATTAATATCTTGATTAGATATTGTTATTCATAGTTCTATTCCAGTCACTGAGATCAGAGCTTCATTGTGATATTGCTATTTTGACACAGAGAGAAAATATGACTTTTTAGGTATGGTACTCCTCTTTCCAAGAGTGATGTATTTCAGATTTCAAATAACTGAAAACATTGGCATGAATAAACTGGTGGGAAAGACAGTCCTTGTTTTCAGTTGGTAGGGTGCAAATTTATCTTGATGACAAGTGCAAATAACATGTCCAAGAGAGTTTATAAACAGAACTAAGTGCAAACAATTAATAGCATTATTTATTCAGACAGTGATACCTATAGCATGAACTTCAGTGAACAGTGACTCATCTGCAACACTTAGCTTATAAATATAAATTTTTATCAAAGTCTTTTGATTGATATTGATATTTTTTATGACACTATTCCTGATTCAGCACAGCTATAGACAAACAGATTCAGGATCGTTTTTCTCTCAAACAGCTTCACTCACATAAACAGCCTCCTGGATTTCCAGGAAAACCCCTCAAAAGTCAGTGATGGAAGCAAGGACTGATGACTCCTGTTCTTAAACCCTTCACATATGGAAAACCTCACCCCCCAGAGACCAGACAGAGCCTTGCTGGTGTTCCCACATTGCCAGTGTTGGGCCAGAGAATAAATTCATACACCAGGCCAGAGGCTGTCCTAGAAGATCACACTTCTTCCTGAGTATCAACAAATAATTACCCACTCTGCAAGACATCAAAAGAGATGCATGGTAAGGTATGGAAAGAGCATTTAGGACACACTCTTCCAGGCAAAAACCAAGCAGGCTGGAAGCCTGGCCCTGGCCCTGAGGTATCTAAAGAGGGGCCGGGTGCCCTGCACTCCTGCAGCGCCTGTTCCTGCGGTGCTGGGGCAGCAGCCTCTCCTCGCTGTGCTCTGCCCAGGCATGCCTCATTTCCCGGGGTGCCACAATGCCCCTGACACAGGGGTATTCAACCAGCAGAAAAGACTCAATTTCCTTCTGTCAGGGCTTTCCATGTTGCTGACAAACAGCAGTCGACTGACATTTAAGTGGGAAAAGCTTGGCTTTGAAACCTCAGATGATCCGTGCCCTATTGCTTCTTGCTGGCTGGCTTTGTTCACATAAACCAGGCTGAAATGTGCTGCCAATCATAACAGAGGGGGAAAAATCCTCTGCAGCATTAAGCCAGCTGGAGATGCTTATCCTGACCTGCTCTCAGAGGACATGAGCACTGAATCCATCCCTGCCAGAAGAGAGAGGATGTTGACTCCTGGTTTTGTTCCTGTGATTTCAAAAAGCTTAAATATAGTCTTCAGAACATAAGAAAAGGCTTCTTATTAAAAAGAAAAAAAAAAATTTTTTTTTAAAAAAAAAAAAAAAAAAAAAAAAAAAAAAAAAAAAATTAGTATGTCTAGTGTTACTTAGCCCAAAACAAAACTACCAAATGAAATCACTCATTAAAAAGTGTTCTCACTCTGAGGAATTTACTGACCATGCAATTAAGCACACTGAACAACTTGCTTGCTTTCATTATTCTTTATTTTCTCCTGAAAAAAAATAAAATAAAAAGTAAGGAAGAAGTGGAAGAATTTCCTAATTTACCTAGGTCACTAAAAATGGAGGGAATATAAAATGTTGATACAGGAGTCAGTACTCAAATACTCCAGAAAGGCAAAATTTTCTGGATTTGTTACTGGAGCTTAGGGTGGATCCAAAGGGGGCATAATCTGCACATGAAATCCTCCTACTGAAAATTAAAATCCAGAACACTCCTGATCCCAGAGGACTTCAGTTCTTTTGTATCTGAAGTTTTATAAACTTTCTTGATCACAAGAGTTTCTTCTTTGTGGTAAATCTCCCTTGGTACAGCCAAAGGCACTGGCAGCTTTTACTGATCACAGCAGAGTAGTCTCAAGCAACTGAGGGGATCCAGAAAATTCTCTGCCTTGGATTTCATCTACGTAGGTGTGGCATGCTCTGGTCAGGTCTCATCACAGCAAGTTTAATGCACACCAACAGGACCAGGCCCTTGTGAAATTTAACACAAGGGTTTGAAAAGCATCAGTTAGACCTCAAAAGCTATAAAATATATTTAGTGTTCTTTTTACATCCTCTGCCTGATTTAGGCACCTTCAGGATTCATGTTTTCTAGCACAAATCCACAATGCAGTGCTCACAAGCAATGCTTTCTTAGATGAGAGTGGAGGTTCAGGGAACCTGTATCATTTCACAACTAAAGCTGTGGAAAGCAGTCCTGAATTAGAATGAGGATTTCTTTATGGCTTTATAAGGCAGATCCAATAGACCCAGGATCAGTCTGCAGGGTTGGGTTTTCTGCCCTCAGAATGGCTGCTATGATCAAAGATATGTCTAATAGAAAAAATGTCTGTTACCTCTTCATCATTTCCTCATCTAGGAGCAAAGACCCAAACAAATTCTGGCTCAGAGCAATTTCTACTCTGCAGACTTCAAATGGGTACAAAGGACATAATGGAAGTCTTTGTACACAGGATACTGAACTATGTATCCTCTTCCCAGAAACACTGAAAATTAGTTTGAGAATAAGCATTGACCACAACTGGGAAAAGAGATTTTGTTGGGTTTTGGGTTTTTCTTTCAAGAGTTAGGAGAGCCTTTACCTGTCTTTATACTTCTCTTTTGCTAATTGTTTCCTTCTGAGCCCCTTAAATTAGCTCAGCCTATCAACTTATCACAAACTGTTTCCATGCCAAATAACATCTTCATTCTGCTTTGGGAGCACTGTGCAAATATGTATCATCAATCATCATCACCTTATATTTTCTATTTTTTTATTTATTCAAACTTCTTTGTATTGTCAAATTTTCTCTCTCTTTTCTATCTTTACTAAACACTTTCAGCCAATTGGCCTAGGTTTTGTTTGATTTCATTTCCTCTTGGATCAGACTTCAAGAGGTCTCAAGATTTTATTTCATTAATCCCGTATCTTAGAATGGAAAGTGCTTCATTTATATAATTAACCCTCTTGCAGAGACAAATGCTTCTCCTTTTTTTCTGTAGAAAAACAGGAAAATATAGTGAAGATGCGTTTTAGAAGAACAGTCAGCTTTCCAAACGTGAAAACTTTTCCTGTTTGTTTGGTGCCTCAGTTCCTTGTTGCACTTTCTCAGATGAAATACATCATTCTCATCATCATGTTGAGATGTCAGCTCTGAGAACAAGGCTCTTGGGCTTCATGAAAAAATTCTGGGTATCGAAACAGACAGATTGACCCACAAAAGTACGCCAGGGCCTGATTTGTGGTGATGTTCACAGATGCATGGGAGGAGTTAGGAATCAGGGAGAGAAAAAAAAATGATTTTCCCCAGAGCAAGTTCCCTACATATTGAGCTTCACCCACTGTTCAAAGCCTGCATGACTCCTTCCATCTGTGATTAATAATCATGGATCTTTCTCGAGACTACCTAGCCCTTAATTAAAAATCAAACAGGGTCTGAGAAAAAAATTATTCCTTTCTTCCTAACCTGAACAAGCAGAGGAGGAAGAATAGCATTGGGAATAACACTGGAACTACCAGGGTCAATGCTCCTGAGAAGAGGATTGCCACACCTCATTCCCCCCCACACCCAGGTGAAATGTTAAGCTGGTCTGTGCAGCTGGTGAGACTGGGCAATATCCATCAGTTACATCTCTCCTTGCTTCCAAAGCCTGATTTTTGTTTTCATGGCAGCTGAAGGAACCAAACTAAACCCATTAATTTAGTCTTTCCACATTTAGAAAGGAAGTATTTGTGTCAAAATCTGAAGGTTAGAAAAATACCGATAAAAGATGAAACACAAATATTAACCACCTTTTATTTGTCAAGAAGCTCAAGAATTATGAAGGAAAAGAGGTTTTATTTTCAAAAAGTCAGGATGTTTTTTTCTTAAAATGCTTCCAATTTATTCTCACTGTTATATTATTTGAACTGCTATTACTTTCCATTAAGTATTTGCAGAAATATTTGAGGAGAAACCCATTTCACTATTCTTACAAATATACCTTCTTCCCTAGAGTATACTCCTTCACACATTTGAATTTTTCTGTCTTCCCTTCTTCATTTTCATTCGTTCTGTCTTGACATTATAACTTATTTTTACATTTATGACTGTTGTATAATGAGGAAAGCGAGCACCGATTTGTGACAGTGAATGATCCAAACCTTTGTACATAAGAATCAAAAGTGACTGCATAAATCACAGAAATTTGTATTTACAAAAACATTTCATATAAGCTGTATATGGAGTCTGTCTGTGTGCTTTCATAGAGCCTCAAAGCAGCACAGAAAATGAGGGAATAATGCAGGTGATATTTGAGGGATTATTTTGCTGTTGCAGAGAGAAGTAGAAGACAACTTCGTTTGTGCAAAATGAGCTAGTACACAGAGCTAATAGAAGAAAAAATAGAAAAATAAAACATAGATGAAATAGGGTTTTTCTCCCCTAGCCAAAATATACTATGACTGAACAAAAATATGGATCTGCTCTGTTAAATAAGATGCCATTCTTTCCTGCAAAAATTTCCAAGCTAATTATTTCAGCTTGAATACCCAACCCACAAACTTGTTAACCTAATTAGCTTTTATGCTTATTCAACAAAAGAAATACTTAGCTTTTGACCTTGAAATACTGCTCCTCCAACGTTAAGATATGTTTAGCAAGCAGTAGATATCAAAATTTAAAATAAAAAAAAGATATTTCATACCTTAACAAAGGAAAAGAAATACTTTTATTTGCACAGATCACCAGATCACCTCAGAATTCAATTATTTTTTTCTGAGCTCTAAGAAAGCTCAAGTTCCCATAAAGGAAACTCAAAATAATTTATTGGAAATACTTCTTATGATTCTGCAAGCATATTGGCAAAGAGCAGAAATAATAATAATTAATAGTAATAATAATAATAGTAACAATGCTGTCCTTTCTACTGTGGACCCTAAATTCCTTGACGTAATTTATAGGTCCAAACAATTAATCCAAAAAATTGTGGTTATTGTACATTTTAGAAAGTGTTTTTTTCTTTCTATTTGATGTCTCACTTAGAACGAAAAACCTGCTAATACCACTACCTGGAGAGTTGACATAATTTTACATTATTAGTTTCACTGGTGCCCATCAAAATATTTTGTTACACAGAAAGATAAAAAATGTCTTTTCTTTTTTTTATTGGAGCATTGTATATAAGTGAAATATTTTAGATTAGAGACATACTATCTCTACACGAGAGACTCTTGGAAGTATTTGTTTCACAAACTAATTTCTGTATTTACAGAGAACCAGAAAGTAAATCCAAGGTGATTTCTTCACTATGGTCTGCTGACTCCGGAAAAATATGACAACACAGAAGTAGTGAGATCATTTATCATTTACATTTATTTTCAATACTAGTTTCATTTTCTGTTTGGAGCAGGTTGACCTTGCAATCTCCATTTTGGGGAATTAGATGACTGGGAAGGTTTCTCAGCTATGTAAAGGAATATTGCTCACACAGCTCAATCAAGAGCCTTTGTTACAAAATGACATTAATATTCAGACTATGTATTCTCTTCCGAGAGCACATTGTCTCAGAGGAGGTATGGGGCAGACTTAGAGCACATCTCTTTACAGGAGGGTGTCAGAAGTGTTATGAAACCATTCCTGTCCTCTTCCCCAATCCCAATACATGCCAAAATTTGGGGCACTTTTGCTGAATGTAAAGCTGGAGAGCTTGGTGTAGCTACATTTGGACCTTGGACCAGAGGTGCTCCAGACATCCCTTCCAACTTGGTGCATTTTGTGGTACTTTAGATTTGCCCTAACCCCAGAACAATGTCCTATGCCCACTGACTTTCCTCCAAGCAGCAATGATCTGTTTATGAAGACAGTTCATAGCCATAAAAATATTTCTTTTTCTGCAGGAATGTGAAGGACAGCACCTGCCAGTCTCCTGAGCAGCCCTGTCCTAGCAGGGCCTTTTACTCTTCAAGAACCCAAATCATAATTACAAATATAGGTAGATTTAAAGTGCTTCCTGGTAAGTGCATTTTCACAAGACCAGCCTGGAGTTTGCTTTTTCCATAATTAAAGGAAAAGCTGAAGGATATATATTTATGTGCTGGCTGAGAATTTTTATGCACCACCTTTTATCTGCCACAGTTACATATAGAGAAATGCTTCAAGAGCACACTCCCCTCTGAGCTCTATGTTCAGGATTCAAATTTAAGAGTAATTTGCATTCGTATAGTGCCTAAGAGTTCAACTAGTTTTAGAAACATGATTAAATCCAGGCTTGCAATCCCTTCTGAGCCTGAAACATTAACTGAAACAAGCATGTGAGAGCATTCACCGTAGCTGAAGTCCTTTTGCACCATATGGTTGCAGAAAATTATTACTGGTTAGTGCAGGTCGAGATTTTGTGCCTTCTTTTACACAAACACAATTAAATTATATTGGTAGAACCCTCAGTGTGGCAGATACTTGATTGCACTTGCACTCTAGTAAATGACCATGTCTTTGAACAACTTGTTTTGTTCACTTTTACTACAGGAGTTGGTGAGGGGAAGAAAATGGAGAGAGAATTTTGCTCTGTTTTTCACTGTCAATATTTTGGTAAAGGTTTTAATGGACCCTTACACAGATGGGAGGCAAAATACACATTCCCAGATTTTCAGGCTGGAACATAGAGAAATGGAAAAAAAGGAAGAACTATAGGTCTGATTCTCGTCCTTTTGAACACCATGCTTCCTATATCCATCAGCAATGGATATTTAAGAAAAGGTGCATGAATACACAATTTTTTGATTGTCCACACTGCTCAAATACCAACTGATGCTCCCTGACAGAAAGGATTCATCAACTATCATCCAAGTCTCCTTTTTGCAACATTTTAAATTTTGTTTTCCTGCATCAAATGGGAATTTGTTCTTGCTCAGTTTGTGTAGTGCGTTCAGATGCTTCCAGATAAATCCTCTAATAATTTGATTAAGCAAATGCATAAACATTGGAGGACCTGCAGGAATTAGCTTCAGGAGGTCATCATTTCCCCAGTGTAAGGCAGCACACAATTTCCAACCAAGAGCTGCAGCATAGTGCCTTGAGAGAGAGAAAGAGAGACTCTGAGCCCTGACATCTCTGAGATAATCAGAGAGAAAGAAGATGTCTTCAAGCAGCTAAAACCACCCTTTACCTATCCACATCTCTGATGTCTGAAGATTATGATTAACATTACAACCACAGGAGATTTTCCACTGCAACTGTGTGAACCATACTGGGCAGCACCTTTGAAAACAAGGATATGTGGTTTTGACACCACTGAGGGATTGAGGAGCATTCTTGTGCCAGCCCAGCCCATCTTTTCTGCAAAGGTATAAGTAGAAGTAGCACATACTGCTGCTGTGAGCATGGCAGAAAAGGAGGCATGAATCAAACCAAAGCTCTTGCATCTCAGTGCATCTTACCTGCTTCCTGTCAGGCAAGAGCCTTCCTGTCTCACAAACATTAAATCGATTGAATCCTGGCAACACTCCTATGTAATATGGGGCTGTTATTCTTGTATTACAAGCAAGTACCGTGTAAGGCTCACAGAACATCAAATCTAGAGTTATATTTGAAATTAGACACCCAATTGTTGTTTATTTCGGTTGAAATAAACAGAAATTGGAATTTGACTCAATTCTTTGGAGTCTAAATCCATTGCCTACCAGATCATCTTTTTTAACATTTATTTTACCTCAAATATACACAACTCAAATCTATAGCTTTCCCCAGGACTAAGTAACTGACACCAAAACAGAACACACTGGTGCACGTTGTTACAGACATGTCACTTCAGATATCCTGAAAACAAATTACTATCATAGGGAACTTTTCCTTTCACAAGGGAACAGTTTCATCTTCCATTTGTATATGAATCACAAAAGCATCATACAGTGATGCAGGCTACATTTGGAGACTTTCACACCTTTATGTCACTTCTTTATCCTTGCTGTCTCTATGATGCAATCACAAATTATTCTCTCTCCTTTCCCTATTTGTAATTAGAGGGCAGAACAGATGGTAGTAGCTTCCTTTAAAGTGATGTCTTCATTAAAACACTTCTCAGTATGCTGCCTAAAAAGTATGCACAACAGCAAAGAAATTACCCGTGTTATGGGCAAATCTCACAAGGTTTTGAGGTTCATAGTAGAGAGACAGCAACACCTCAGAAACTGTGAGACCAGCAGAAAATTCCAGAAACTACAAAGTGGGGTAAAAAGTATCTGAGGAACATCACGTTCCTATGAAGCCTTTGGACACACTGTTGCCAACCATGTGCCTGTAAAAATCAAGAATCAGAATCTCTTCCTTAGGAGCTTCTTGCTTCCAAACTAGGTACTGGTTTAAGGTTTACACCTCTGAGCAGAGGCAAAAATGGAATCATCCTCACTGTTTTATGCTTTTAGCTAGGTGACAGCTGATAAGCTTTTTACACAGGTCAGTGACAAACCACAAATACCCAACTACTCCTCTTCCATATCATTATGTTTCCAATGACATTTCTAAGAAAAGCCAGTGGTTTTCTTGGATTATGTAGAATGCAACATTCATTATATTTATGAAAAAAATGGATATCATTACAGACATGAGAACAGGCTTACAAGTCTGAGGACTTTTCATGAAAGGGGAGAAGAATGAATTTTCCAGAGGTTCTCATCTCTGAAATATGCCTTTCCTCACAGGTCTGTCTGTGTGTGGATTGTTTTTAGCTTTCTGTACTTGATACAGCCCCTCCTCTGTAACTCAGATCTGTGAAGGAGATAGAATTTCAAGGAGAATTGAGGAGTACAGGGGAATTACATTTTATGCCACAATCTGATAGTAATGGGGGGGATCAGTAGACACTGGTGTCCTAATTTCATTTATCACTGAGTGTTTTTCATTTCTCAGCATACCTGAATTCTGCACTGGATTAATTTTTTTGCATATTTTTTTAGAGTTCAGATTGACCACCTAAATCAGCTAATGACAGTGAGTGCCACAAACAAAAACTGTATATTCTCAGACCCATTAAACATGTTAATTAATTAAAAAACAAACAAACAAAACCAAAAAACCCACAAAACCCAACAAATAATAAAATTGATAGTATTTATACATGGAGATTTATTATACACTATTTCTATACTTTCCACTGTGTTTTTTTAGTTAGAAAATTGTATTGCCAGACTATGATTACAAGGGTTAAAATATCACCACCTTGAATATAAGGGTCAAGAATTTCAATAAGGTGAATCCTAAGGGCTTACTTAGACTTCAGTTTTTCATTTAAAAATTTCAGGGTTATCTTTATCACCTCCCAGGTAAGCATTATTTTAATAAAGGAAAAAAAGCAAAAGGGATACTCTGAAGTCACATTTTCAGGACTTTGCAAAAAATCTTACCTCATTATTTCAATTTGCTGCTTTTCCTCAATTGATCAAACAGTCTTTTGTTCCCTTTTCTCCTGCTATTTTTTAAAATTTATTTTTAAGCAGTCCTCTTTTCCTTGCTGTCACCTACTATTAACTCACGAGTCAGGATTCACATTACTATCATGCAGTTTGCAAATGTGTTCAAGCTGGTGTAGCACAAGAGAAGAAAGTGAGCAGTTGCATTGTTTCTAGAATTTCATTGTTAACTGGCTCTCAGTCCTTTGGGATGCTAAACCCATAGCAGATGCTAATCTTACTGTAAAAAAACAGAATGAATGTTTTGTCCCAGCACAACAGAACGCACCTGCAGATGCATTAGTCCTGTGTTAAGGAGGTGGTTTACTCACCCAAATAGAATGGGAGAATGGGGTGCCAAAAAACACAACAACCAAAGATGCTCAGTAAATATTTAAGTGCTTTCTTGGATGAAAGTCAAAGAGCTCTACAGGTGGAACTCTACAATAGAAATCTGTATGAGTAACCATGGAGAATGTAAAAATGAGCATTTTCAAAGTCTGTGTCATAATATTATGTGGAAGTGTTGTGTTGGTTTTGTTTTTTCAGTATGCAGTGAGCAAGCAGGAACTTTTTTTACTGTCTTTTTTTTTTAACTTCACAGTAGAGACAATTCATAAGTAAACTAATTATGTCATTATAGTGTGATTTTAATAAATCAATACAAACTCCTCCATTTATCATTGCGGATATAATCCATTTTAAGAAGCTATCTAGCTGGACTGCAATGCAAAAGAATGGGTAGGGGTAAGAAAATAAACATCCCTACTCCTCAAAAAGGTTTAAACAAGAAAAGTCTTTTATTGATCAGGTTGATATTCTTACCCCAGTGCTTTGCTTTCTTGTATAATGCAGTATGGGAAACCTGAATTGCACACATTAGCTGAAAGACATTTCTACCTATTCCACTCTGTGAAAGAAATCAAGTCCACATTCTCAACAAGGAAATCATAAGAATTTCCCCTACCCAAACACTAACTGGCAATATGCTATGATAGTGAGAATTATTGCTTTGTATTTTCAAGACATTCAGGATAAATATGCAATAACAACTAATTAAAGAGAATTAGATTTTCAGATTAGATTGGTAATATTGTTCAAATAAAGAATTTCACTACATCTGTTTATTATGGCAAGATTCTTTCACAGAGAAACCTAAGAGAGTACTCCTTTGTATTGAAAACTGAAGTTTAATCAGTGTGTGACAAGCATCTAGTCATCTCTTGTATTTAATTGGACAGGTTTCATCCTAAGTGACAGAAGAGGGATGGAGAGGCTTGCAGGAGGCAGGTGCCAGGAAGGACAGATGGATAAATTGTTCTCTCAGCCTGGGGATTTTCTGTATGCATACTAGAAACAGAAATCACTCAAGAAGAACTGGCAAAACAAGACACCCTTAATGCAGCCAAGAGAAACATGTCTCACTCTTCAATTTATTATAAAAGAGAATAGCTTCAAGACACAAAATTGATGGTGTGACCAAGGAGGCAGCAGAAGAGTTAATTGCCATCCTCTCTGGGCCTTGTCATAGTCCATCAGGTAGAGAATTTCTCTTGGTCACCTGTTCAGGTGGGAGCTTAAGAGGAAGTTCTTTGTAAAGCTGGGAGGTGAACCCCACTGTCCTGAGCTTCAGCATTTCAGCACAGAAGCATTTATCACCAATGAAATAGATTTGTAGCCTAGGCTAAGTTTTGAAGAAGAAACAAGCTTCTAATGTTTTCCCATGGCTCCAGTCATGAGAACACTGAGATTTATTTTCGTGGTTTATGATGTCTTTATCTCATTGTGTATGTTTTATCTCTAATTGAATTTGTGAACTGCTTTATACATCCCAAAGTGCTTAAAAGACTGGAGATACCCATAAAATATAAGAGAACAAACAAGGAGAAATAATTACTGAAATATAGGATACAGAAACTTAAAAAATCAATGTAGAGAAACTGTTGAAATGGAAGATACAAAGTTGCATCCCTTGTATGTTTTTAGGCTGAATCATCAGAGACTGAGTAAATTAGGGAAACTGCAAAAAAAATTGTGTCTTGATTCATCATATTAGAAATAATATCACAGAGTTTACCAATTCATTGCTGCAATACAGAAACAAGTTTAAGCACAATAAAGCTAGGAATAGTGACTCGTACATTTGGCCTGCTAAACTACATAAAAAGAGAGGAATATCACTATACTAAACAGCTGCTGAGAACTGGGAGATAAGAAATATAGAACAAAGAGGGCTGGGAGAAAATACCACTAAGGAAGGCAAGAAATGATGCATTCAATCCTGTATGTGATGAAGACTGACCTGACATTTGAGGTAATAAAAAATGACAGCATGAAGTACTGCACATATTCATTTTATTTTCAGCCTGCAACATTATCCTCATGACTTTTGCCATATTATGTTTACAAAGTAAGGTCAAACATGTCTGAGTACATGGAGGAGAGAAAACCTGGGAACATCATGCTGTGCTGACAGTGGGAGCAGGCTGTTGTGCTCTGCCCTCCAGGACTACACTGAGCCATCCTCTTACAGCAATGGTGCTGTTGGAGGGGGTGGACTTCCAGGTACAGATAAAACAGGAAGCCTGGAGCCTAAATCCTCTAAGGTTTTCTCAGCAGGCTGTATCCATACTGGCCAATTTTCCCTCTTGCTTGGATCCATGTAATTGACTGAAACAAATGTAAGCTACCCAATAAATATTTTCTCGCTCTGCCTCAAAGTCTGGACTCCCACTCCATCTTCAGTTGCTCCAAAATGCACATTCCACCTCCCTGACATTTCTTTGAGGATCAGCACTGTAGGTGAAATTGTGAAATATTGATTTATAGCAAAGCTACAAAAACCTATGCCAACCCTAAATATAAACAAACCAGTTTTGGGAAAGGGCATGGAGGGGCAGACAGGAGCAGCAGGAGGGAAGTGACTGCCAGGAGCAGGCTGTAGGATCCCCCAGTCCTCACAACCCGCTGCTTTAACCCACACACTGTGTATGCACCAGCAGCAAGAGTCAAGGAAAAGAGTCATGCAAATATCTGACAGGAGAAATTGTGATGCTGCTGAACCATATCTCCAGAAATAACATGTGAAATGTTAATTTCCTTTCAAAAAAAGAAATATGAGTAAAATATTTTTCATTCAAAATTTGAGACTAGAGTCTCCCAATATTTTTTAGGTGATGAATTTTACTTTTATACATCTTAATTTAAATCTAAGTGGAAATACTGTAGTATTATATAGACACCCCTCAAACCAATTATCATGACTCTTTATATGTATAAAGCAAAAAACAAGTGCTTTCTTTAAAAGCTAACAAGGGTGACTCATTACAAGAGTAAATTAAGAGTTATTTTTCTAAACACTTCTTCCTGGAAGAATCCTTTAATTCTTACAAGCAACCAAGAGAAAACTAACATTTTCCCAATGGATTAACTGTCTTACAGTGTTGCTCTAAAACCAGCAAAAATGCTTTCTGATAAGCCTGAACCATAGTGCAATACACGCTCTTTTAGTGTGATCACTATTTCATCTTGTCTCTGCTTACCACAAATCTCTACAATTGGAGACTTTCAAGAGGGAATTTGCATTGACATCACCAGGATGATTACAAACCTTCAGGACAGAGCAGCAGTGTAATGACATAAATGGTAGATCCTTTATCAGGGAAAGCAGATGCCTTACAGCTAGGCTTCTTAGAAGAAAGATTATAGGTCTTAAAATGGAAGTGGAAGATATTTTCAGGTCAAGAGGCCACTACCAACTCCTCAAAGAAGAATTTTAGAAATGAAAAAGAGAGGCATTTTCAAGATGAACAGGAAGTCCAGAGCCCATGCCTTCCCTGAGGAGCTTACAGTGGTCAAATGCCACAGATGTCTCTAAACTTTGAGATTGAGGGAAGATTTGAGATTTAACTGCAGATTTTAAGGCTTCTTCAAAGTGCATGTACAAAATGCATTTTAGTCCTGAAGCATCCCATAGTCACTTTTGCTCAGGCACTGAGAATTGCAGGAGGCAAAAGGCAAAGGACAATCAAACACAGTGTCTGCCATTAAACAGAAGACCCTATTCCTTGAGATATTCAAAAATTACATGGACAAAGCCCTGACTTGGCCTAATTAGTTGGGTCTGTTTGAGCTGAAGCACGGTGAACAACATGACTTCCACTGGCACATCCCTACCTAAATTATTCGATTGCAATTTAGTTACCATTAAATTACCATGGTATCAATTTCATGGTACCAAGCATCTGCACTTTAGCATGTATGTTATTAATGTAGAGTCAAAGTGTCTGCATTTCCAGCAATCTGCTTTTTCAAAAGACTTACATCAGGAATATAATGGATGAAATAGAATAAGTACGTTAATTTTTTTTCCATTAGATGCATATTGTGTGTTCTGATTTCCTCACAAAAACATGTTTCCTAGGTTTTGCCTCAGAGCAAAAGCAACATCTAGACACAAAGCATTTCTGGTGAGAGCCAGAAGTTACAGAACAGTTATAGAAAGTAGAATTAATTTCAGTCTTCTGTGGGTTTAACTTGAGCCTGATAAATATCCTCAAACCTGACTAAAGAAAGGAAAGCAGAGTGTCAGGGCATCAGAGTGGTTAATTATGACTGTTCTCTCTCTGATTGATTAAAAAAAAATTGACTGGAAACAATACCACTGATAAAAATTATGCAGCAGTTGCCACATATATACAGAATTCTCTTCTAAGGCCGTATTTAAGCACTTAGTTCAGGAAGGAGGAAAAGAAAACCTCTGTATACACTGCATTAATAGTTTCTTCTGTTTCATTCACAAAGTGATTCCAGTGACAGCATCTTCAGTGCTAAGTTATGTGCAAATGCTTTGCACCAGTCTCAGCTATCATCCAGCTTTATGAATCTGCCTGTATTAAACTGAAAAAGATAATTCAATTTTCACTGATATGTCAGAAATACTTCTCAATAAAATAAAAGGTCAAATTATCACTTTTCCCATGTCAATGACATTATATTAAAGGTGCTGTAGATATGACCAAATAGACTCACAGTCAGAAGAGAAACAGGTCCCTGAGAATATTGCAACTCATAGACAAATTAATTGTGGTCTTTTAAGCTCAGTTGTGTCTAGAGTTTTCCAGAAATTACTGTCTTAAATAAAGACACTAAATCTTACTTTGCAGGAAATCTTGCAGCATTGTCAGACACTGTTACTTATTTGGGGCTGAATTTGAAACCAGCACTTTTCAATTCCTTTAAATAACAGCTGACTGATTACAACCCTAGAACTTCACCTCTGTTATTTATAGAGGCTACCCTCTCTCAAACAGCAAAACAAAATTGCAAAGGCTAGTAACATAAATATCAAGGAAACTTCTTCTTGGGAGATCTATACATTTCAAGTCTGAATTGTTTTGCTGCAAACACCTAATGCATAAAGTTTGTACTAATGTGTTGGTTGGCAAAGGACCAACAACTTTGAATTTGTAAGAGCTAAAACCATAATCTAAAGATTGCAGTGATGGCTGGTCTTATCTCTCTCTGGAAGGCTGTAAATTCTGCTTGGCAAAATTTCAGAGGTAGGCACTAGCACCAGGGAGCACAACAACCTTACAGACATCAACTGGTATCACTTGGAAAGAGAAAAACACAGGTTAAGCTGGAGAGATTCTTTCAGCTGGGTAACTTAGTAGGACAGGTAGTACCTTTCACTTCTGCCTGCTATTCTGACTAGAATAATAGTGCTCCTTTTGTTATACATTATACAATACTAGCTTGTGAATAGATCAGATGAGAAAGAGGAGTTAAATGGAGACAAATATGCAGGTAGGCTTCAAAGGATATTGTTAAGTGTTCTGGATCTTGTTTTGTTGTCTAATTTTTTTGGCATTATTCTTGGTTTGGATAAAAATTATCTGTTAGATTGGTGAGGGGACTGTTTTACAAAATAAACAAAGAAAAACAGCAACAAAAACCGCCCCAAACCAAACAAAATAAACCTTGGTATCATTCCTGAGCTTGAGAGACAAGAAAGAAAGGAGTCTGAACAAGTATGGAACATTCTTAAAAGCTTTAACACAAAAACTTCAGATGAAATGGCTACTAATGACCTGAGCTGGAATAGAGTATAAATAGTTCACCCCAGAATTTAGGACAGGCAAAAAGCCTCTAAAAGCAAAAGGCTGCACTCTCTGACATACATTATGGTCTGTACTTCAAATAACTGGTTCCTTAAGATTTAATTTTTTTTTTATGAAATCACCTCCTCCAATGTCTCCAATACTTATTTCATATATAAGTTGGAGGAAAATAAAATCATCCACTAGGAGAAGCTCAGAGTCAGATCAAAGAAAACCTTCCCATCTGAAGCACAATTCAGTATGGACACTTACAGAAAATCCTTTCTGATTGCAGATAATGTAAGGCCCTTTCCATCAGTAGCTAGTGGTCTCATTGCATATCTGATTTATGGCAGATTATAATCACAGATTCCTGCATTTCTTTGTGCAGGATGTTTCTTAGAGTTTGAATGTTCTTAAAAAATTAAGACAAGATGAGCTATGAAATAGTTCTTTGGAAGAATTGCCTGCACTGAATTTCCTGGATAGATACATGAGCTATACACTTAAACAAACACAGTGATCTTCAGAAAGATCAGATTGATTACACCTACATTAATCAATGGAAGATTTCACATGAAGGTAAATCTCCCACTCTTTCATGAATTGTCACTCTTATACAAAACTGTTTTGCATATGCTTGGAGAACTGTCAAGATCCAACAGAAGTACTGGGCACAGATGTTGCACTGATAGGTGTGGAAGTGCTTTGGACAAATATCTAAAGCTTGGGTGAATTTTCAAAGCAGAAAATAAAGATTTATAATAATGAATCTCAGATATTCCTTCTTCAAACCCATGCTGTAAACTTCAAATCCTGGTCTTTCCACTTTCTTCCTCTGCACAAAAATCCTCCTGGCCTGTTTCCTCACCCTCTGAAATTTGCACTACAGAGTGCTGGAGAGACTGTGTTCTTCATCCAGTGTTCCCAAGCCCATGTTCACCAAGGTCTCAGCATCCCTGGGGGCTGCAGCTCTTGCACTCTTTGGACTGGAACACATTTTCTTTGTGGGATTTATTTGCTAAAGATCTAAGGAATTATGGAACATATGTAAACCAATATCACAGAGAGTTCTAAAAGCAGATCCCTGGTTTTACTTCAAAGCACAGGCACATCAATATATTTTCAGTAGCAGAATGCAACTACTTCTTTTAACACGGGCCAATGGATTTCTTCAACTCTTGTGCATCAATTGAATGCACGTAATTTAATACTGAAAATTATACTGCTTTCCCCATTCTCTCCTGCAATACCCCCTTTTNAAAAAAAAAAAAGTAAATTGTAGGTGTGTACTCACTGTAATTTTTGATCTATCACTTAAAGCAAGTAAAATTTTTCATACTGGTAGTTCTTCTCCCATCCTTTAACCTATTTAACCATGCTTTTAATCAAGATGGTACATGGGCTTTAGCAAATGGAAAAAGTGCACAGTACTGGTAAATGCACATCTGATTTTGTATCCAAAATGGTTCAACACCATCCTTCAGATGTAATTTCCTGGATTTAACCTTTGGGTTGTCACTGCTTTTACAATTAGGCCTATATTGGGGTTTTTTCATCTCTAAAGGCCTGTGTTATTAAAACAATGTTTTACAAGTTAACTGTTTCTGTGTGTATGAGTGAAAGGCATTTAGAAATGCAATGAATTCTTAGGTCATATGGAAAATCAAATGACCCTTACTCAAACATCAGAGGTTACAAACAGACATTAAATATGCACACATTCAGCAGATGACCAGAGATAATACTATGATCTAATATATCAAACTACTAAGGCACAGCAAAGTAAAAATGACCCCACAGAACAAGTAGTAATAGTTTAACAAATGGGAAAGTTTAAAAAAAATCAAAACCCATGCCCAGTCTGAATTCCAGAAAATATTTTAGCCATGCTGATCTTTGTTTTCCAATTAAATGGGTTTCCAGTGATTTCAGGGTTCATATTCAAAATTGAATTGTTTTACAAATTTTACAAAATGGAATCTCCCATTGACATAGAGAGCTTTGTTACCACTCTGAAGGGTTGAAGGCACAAGCAGAAATCACTGTCTTGGCTTTTATCTTCTGTCATTTCCACAAGGCATGTCTGGCACATAGTCGATAATTTATCTTAGCTAAAATCGGATCTAGAGAAGGCAAAGGACTCCTGAGGTGTTCAAGTTTCACCCCTTCTTCAATAATTTCCTTTGATATTGAGAGAGTAAAGACTGTAGGATAATTGACAAGATTGTCCCTGACACATTGCTTTCCTAGCAAAGCTATCACACCCTTGTAGCTCTTGCTCTGAAATGCAAAAGCTACTTTTTCAAGGATGAATGGAGCTTACCAATCACCTATCCTAAATTTATAACAAAAATAAAGAACACCATAAGCTTCCTGGAATCAGAGCAGCAACTGCACAGTTTTTTTTTTTTTCTACGGGCATGTATTTCCAGTTAGATATAACTGAAATAATGAACACAATTTGTCTAAGAAAGTTGTTATTAATGATAGATTAGAAACTCCTCAGAACAGGGAAGTTCTTGAAACTTTTTAGGGGCCTTGGTCAGGGAAGCATAAACATTTATCAAAATGAAGACAAAATTTGAGCCTTCTTGAATGAGCAACATTCTCAAGAATGGAGTACACCTGTTTAGAATAGGTGCTAAACAAATATGGTGAATATTGCAGTCATTGACAATCAAATAACAAAGTAGGTAAAAGTTTGTTGTTGTGCTGATGTTAATCATGCTCTACAGTCCCGTCAGAGACAAGCTTGTCTTACTTAGTGGATGCTGATTTCAGGTGAAGGGTAACAAAACAGGATGTCAGTGCTAGAGAAGTCATGAAGTCTCAACAGATTCTGCAATGCTATGAGCAAACATTATCCCACTGAACTGTAGTGATTTCCATCATGTGAACATTTGATTCCTACAGGGTGCCAGCTTAATTTTCAGAAAGTGCAATTTCTTAAATATGATACATTTATTTGTGTTACCTTCATTGATCTTTCATTAGGTCCATAGTAGTGACACAGATCATTCAACACAAAATCTAATTCTATACGGTTTTGCTATCACACATATTCACTCACATATTTTTTGAGTTACAAAAATCATTTCCTCTCCTGAAACCATCTGTCTTCCATCAGCACAGGCTGACTGCCTTGCCTACTTTAATCTCTGGTCTTTCTTTACTGCTGCAAGTCATTAATCAGGTACTTCCATCATTGTAACCAATGGCGACCCTATCTATAATCATCTTCAACTGCTCTTTGAGAGCTTGCTATCCACCAGTGTCAGTGCTTCCTAGACAGGTTATAAAAATGTGCCATCCTAAATCCCACACATGCATTAATCACTTGACAAGCTTTTGCTGCTACAGTTTCCCAAATTCGCATTGCAGCTATGCAATTTTTACTCAGGTATTAATTGTAATTATAGTAAGACACTGCCCCCAAAAAATCTGGGATAAAGCAAATTAAAAGGTAAGTAAGACTATAATTCTATAATGCTTAACGCTTTATCCTCAGCAGCCCAAACACAATGAATATTCCCCTTGCTGTGCAAGAGAAAAGGAGGGCAAACAAACATTTAATCTTGATAAATCAAGCCGGTAATAGATTCACAGATTTGAGGCTAGAAGGGATCATTAGTTCATCAAGTTTTCCTTCCCATCTAACATGCCAGACAATGTTACCTTTTACTGTGTTACCTTCAGTGAGCTTCAAAAGGAAAAAAAAATTATGTTTAACTAACTGATGTTTAACTAAAACTCATTTTTTTACCAACAGACACCCAGTCTTGAAGGAGAGTTGCTAACTTTGTTATGAAAAAAAAAACCAAAAAAACACCAACCAGTGAAAAATTAAATTTCAGCACATGCCACATTGCTGCAGCCTCCTGTAAGACTGCCAGGCTGTTTCCTTGCTCAGTTTCTAGAGGTATACATGTAACAGCTCTTCCCCTTGAAGGTCTCCTGCTCTGCCGCTACCCAGCCTGCCATTCCTGTCCCCCACCCCTCTCAGTTTCTGTCTGGCATTTATACCCTCCTCTGCCTCCACCCAAGTTATTTTTTGTCCAAGAAATTTGTGGATAGAAGCTGGGGCATTGCCTTGGCTGGTAAAGAATTCACGAAGAGCATTCCTGTTTCCTGACTGATCACTTGCTTGCTACTGCCAAGGTGGTTTTGATTGCACCACACATGTTCTTTTCCAGAATTTTTTACTTTCAGAACAATGTGAAAATCAATTATTTTAAAACAATAAGGGCTTATAGGACAGATCATCAAAAACCCTGCTAACAAACAGGGTTGCTTTTGTCTGCAGGCTCAAAATCTACAAAATCTGCAATTTCCTCTGGTAGTTTCCTCCAATAGCTAAAACTCTGTCATTGTGACTTATTTATTTTTCCATATCTATTGTGAATTAGAATGGAATTAACTCCCTGCTGTTCTTATTATTTGGAAGCTTTTCTCTCCTAGTATAAATATCAAACTTCAGCACTATTAGGGTTTTTTTTGTAGCTTTTAAAAAAATTGCTTTGGGAAAAGAAGTCCCTTCACCACTCATAATCTTAGTATCTTCCTGCTCCCTTATTTTTTTCTCTGAGGAGAGGGAAGCTGAGGGGAAGGAAAAAAAAAAAAAAAAAAAAAAAAAAAAAAAAAAAAAAAAAAAAAAAAAAAAAAAAAAAAAAAAAAAAAAAACCACCCTCTGGCATTACTGTTTGAGACCAACTTCAAAGCTCCAGAAGAAAATATAGGGGATTATACTTATATATGAATATGCACACATACATATATATACACATATACACACTTCAAAAAATATTCTTTCTTAAAAAAAAAAAACAAAACCAAAAAAACAAAAACCAACTTAAAAAACTTTTGGTTTTAGCTCTGAAATCCTGTGAAATTTCTACTGCCATTTGAGAGGGGTTGGTGGTCATCTATCTTTCATTCACTCCTATCACTGCATCTCTGGCTGCCCTCAATACACGACTCCTCAGCTATTTATCCTGGCCAGGAAGAACATTCACAGCTCTACTGCTTCTCATCCATCTCTGTTATCCATCACCCTTAGAGGAGGCTGGGACCCCACTTGCCATCCTCTCCTGTCACACACATTTCTTTCCCATCTCCCCTTTCATACGGAGCATCTACACTTGGCTTTGCCAGCGTTCAGCCTGTTTTTAGATCAGGGAGCACATGTCCCAGAAAGCTGCTTTCACTGATTTATTAGGTGAATTTGAGAGAGTAACTAAATCCAATGATCTCACAATTTATGGGAAGAGTTATGTATACAGTTGTCATCCAAGCACACAGCTAAAGGAAAGCTTTACAGTCTTGCTGGGAAGGTCACCTCCCTCCATGTGTTTTCCACAGCAGGTGAAGGTAATAGAACACCAGTGTGGGCAGAGAGCTCCTTCCTGGGAAGATCAGACAGGGAGGACAAAGAGGACCCTGGCCTTCAGCACCCAAGGGGCAGCTTGCCCCAGCTCTGCATTTTGCTTCGCCCATTTAAATCACGGAGTATCTAACAGCCATTGTCACTGGAAACCTGCTCTGGACAGGCCCATCCAGGTTAAATAAAAAAAGTCTGAATTCAACAAAATTTAATTCTGTTGATATCCAAAGTGAATTATGTTAAACCAATTTAAAATGGCTTTAACTCTTTTTGATAGTATTGTTTCACAATCTTAATTCAGGTTAGTAATACACTTTAAAATGAACAGGCTTACTTCTTCTCAAAGACCTATCCTCAGTATTGATTCACAGACAAGCCCTTATTACTTTACAGACAATACTAGTCCAGTGAAACATTAATAACAACACAAGTGATACCAGTCACTAAATCCAATTTTTTCAGGAAATGTTATTTTCTCTGAAGAGCTCAGATTTAGTCAGAATCAGTTTTTCTGATTAAATTACCACAAGAGAAGATACTATATAAGAGTATTTCTAAATAATTATTCATCTTAAATAGGATGCCACATTCATAAAACATAGGAGAACAACTCATTTTGTCACGTAAGGGAAAAATATGACATCATTATTACAAAAATATCATGTGAAAATATTGAAATAATATTGATTATTAAAACATATTTCAAAACTATAAGGATTTATATTAACCACTACTATTGCTGACTATCTTCCTACTGCAATGAAGGCATGCAGCATAAAAATGACTAGTCTGCTGCATTCAGACTTAGATCCAGTTGCTGCCTTAGCCCTTGTTTTCCAGACTGAATGCCTGTGGGGTTTGAACCCAGAAAGCAATCAGCTGACACTAATAAGCTGGCAAGAGCTTAAGTGTTTTCATTAACTAATAGCTGGACCCACATTTAACACCAGACAATAGTGTTGTGCCACATGTTTATTTATCTTTCAGTAATATATTAAATACCCTTCCATTTAGTTTTGAGACAGATGCTCAACTCTCAGGCTCAGGGGAAATCAGGCTGGTACTTGTAGCCATCCAGGAAAGAGAAAAAGCTGAGGAAACCTGAGCTCAGGAGGTTCTGGAAAGGCCATTTACTTATTGCTGCTGTGGGTTCAATAAGGCCATCCTCTGTGCTGAACAAGAGCTGCTCTTTGAGAGAAGAATGAATAGAGATCATTCTCACAAGAAACAGCAGTCACCCACTACCTGAACACAAGACTTTAAAGTGTAAAAAAACACTTAATTTAACATTTATGTGATTTTTTTTTTACACTGACAACCAAACAGCATTTGTGAAATTACAAAGCTTTGCAGAAAGATCAGAGGATTAAAAAACAAAACAACCAAACCCTGCCTTCTCCTGAAAATCTCAATGTTTCAAACTTTTATTTTCACATCAAATTGCTGAGAATGAAAATACCATCTCAGGAACTTTTGGAAAAATGTAGCTTCTTAAAAGTCGACCACTAATGTGTGACATTTCAAAAAGGAACTAAATTAAAAATACTTCCTACATAGAACTCTTTTTCCATTTATTTCATAACACATACTACTGATATACAATTTCAAGACATGATACAGCAATAGATGTTTAATGACTGCAATAGTTGAAGCCCTCTATTATTGTATATATGACTATTAGAGGAAGCTGCTCTGTAGAATAAAATGAAATATCTTTTTCTAATTTAGAGATCAAAATAAGCCATTTATGCAGAAAAAAAAATAAATTATTATTTTAAAAATCATGATAATGGAAATTCTTGAAAATACATATTATGAAGATCTCATTTTTAACAGAAAATAATTTGAGAAAATATATTTAACCAAGGTACATTGCAATGTCCTTTTCTGTCAAAACAAAAGTCCTGAATGGAAACTTTTAAACTAATTTTAGGAAGGTTTGTGAAACTAATCATGTATCACTCTGGTTTTAGAAAGATAAAAAAGTTATTTCTCTGTGGACTCCATTTACATCATCATAGAATTTAATAGTATGAAATATCCTAAAAAGAGTATACATCATCTCATAACAGTTGACTTTCTGGTCCTCAAGGTCAAATTTAATTGATATAGAAACATACTTCTTATTAACTCTGTTAATGTTTGTGTTTATGCCAAAGTGAAGTTGCCTGTGTGGAATTTATTAAAGTCATTGATATCAGAATGTTCATCTTAGAGGAATTGAAAGATATTTGATTTAGAGTGGACTTTATGGTAATTTTTTAAGTGATTGAATAACTTGCATGTCTACTTATTTTGAATAACTGCATAAAATTTCACTCTAATTAATGGAATAAATTAGTCCTCTGTCATCTAAACAACCTTTATTTTTCTATTAACATTTTGTCCAATAATAATATATGCCTAATCATGTTGCTGAGAAGTAGAGTTGAAAGTGTTTTAAAGGAAAGGAGCAACAGACAAGTCTGAATGATGATAAAAGCCCTTTGCATACATGTAGTGGACTGCATTTTTACAATAAAACACAAGGTACTCCAAGACTGCCACTTCGCAGGTGCTATGTGGATCTTGGAAGAGAAAAGGAGATTTCTTTTAGATAGAAGCACCTCAGCCATAAAGATCTTCAAATCATGTCTCGGAATATTTACTCCTCAATTTTAGAGGAGTATCAGCGTGGTTATATCACCAGGAAGGCTGAAAGTACTTATTTTTCAGGGAAATAAATCCTTTCCCTATGAAAGGCAGGAGAGGCCATAACATGGCAGGATCCAAGGCTGGATTATGAATTACAGCTACAAAAGATGTCATAATTTATGGAAATCTGAAAACAAAATATCAAGGTTTGGCCAAGTTGAGAATAAAAGGCAATCTTGGACCTAATCAGGGACCATGTGAAGTTGAATATCACAAAGGAGGATAATTAAAGGATGTTTTTATTACATTTGGAGTGCGGGTTTTGTTTATTTTGGGGTTTTATTTTTTTGAGATTAAAAATATATCTTTATGGGTTCAGATTTGCAATGGTTCCCAAAAGGGACTGCTTGTTCTGATCTTATTCTGACATTCAGAAAAAAATTCCAAATTTGGATTAGAATTATTTTTTTCCATCAATTGTTAAAATCATTTATATCTTCTATGATTTCACTACAGAAATACCAGGGCATTGTAGTGTAAGAACAAAAATTACTTCTCTTGAAAGTATCTCTATTAACCTCCTATTGATAACCACATCCTGTCATTCAACCCTGAGCACAGAAAACAGCTTTATGCCATTCCACACATTCCACTTTATCTTCTGTTTTTCTTATGAAAAATGCACTGATTAAAAAACAAACACTCCAAACCCACAAGGTGGTCATCCTCCTTCACCTTAAACATGTTATCAGTATTGCTACTGCTGCTGTTCAAAAAAAGCTGCACATTCCTGAAACAAAGACACACAAGCCCATTTTTAGTGAGAATAAGAAAGGACAATTTTATATGAAATACAGTTTTTGTCTGAACACCTATTCCAACTGCAAATCAGAATAATTATCTTGTTCCTTTGCCCCATGTTAAGGGCTTTGAACAGTCTCAGTGTCTTGCTTGTCTACTTCACTGAGATCAGAACTAAAAGATGCAGAAATGTGCATTAAAATGTTCTGCATCAAGACAATTGCTTTTCTCTTCTCTTTAAACCAGTTCTGCAGTGAGCAGCATTATCCTTGGCTCTGTACATTTAAAGACCTTTTAAATAAACATAAAAATAAAACTCCTATCTTTCATGTAGGATTTCTCTATGATCTGGATTTGTGAGGTTCTCCTGATCAACCTCTTTTGCAATTTTTGCTTTTTGCAATTGTTTAGTACTTTCTTTTTCATTTTTTAAAATAATTACATTTAACATCTGAGCATCATTTTTCCTTTTTTATGACAAAAATAGAAAACTAATTTAATTTCATTCTCAAGTTGTTTACGTACTTATAATAATTTCCATTTCAAATTCAAAGAATGTATCAAACTCAGAACACCTATTTTTTATTTCTAAGCAAGCTGTATTTTTAAATTATGATAATTGTCTACCACACACTTTTCAATCCATAAATATGATGCAGCATTTCTCTTCTGAATTTCAATTAAACATTTTGATTGAAAATAAAATAAAAAGAACCCATTTTCAGGAGGACACTAATTACTGGAAAATTAGAATATGAATATATCAGCCTAGGAACTGGTATTTTGGCATCATAGCAAGAACAGCATCTAAGAATCAGAATGAATTACTGGCTTGAGATTAACCTGAAATGGAGAGACCTGCCATTTCCCTGAGCTGGTCAGGCACATTACATTATTTATTCCAGTGAAACCACAATGTCTGCTTTTGATTGTGAGCCAGAAAAGATCATAGAAATTGCCAAGCAGAAAACTTGTATTAAGTACCTCTAGCAATAACTTCCCTTTTGCACTTGAACTTGATTTACATAGGCAGTAGAACTGGACCCAAAAATGCTGACTTTACATCATGCAGGCCCAATATAAAAATAAACATTGTTTTAAAACATCCAAACATATTGGGTTACACTGATTGCTTACTTGAGTAGTTTCCAATTTACAGCCATATCAGTTAAGATTTCAATGCCTAAACAGACAGAGAGGAGAAAATTCCCTTCCCCTGGATTTCTCTTTCATGAGTGCTGCAAAGAATAAATCTCAACTACTCAGAGTCAGTAGTTGAACACTGACTGGATTTACTCAAAGTGCCAAAGAACTTCCTTTTTGGCAAGATAAAAGGATTAGACATTCTGTCTTCAGTCACTACTAGTGCTGCTGGGTTTCTGAAGATCTTCCCTTCTATTAAGAAATATTTAAGAAACAACCAACCTATTTTTACATAGAATCTAAGGAGCTGTATTAGAATTAGCAAGATCTCTTAAACTAGTTTTAAATTGTTATTTTGCAGCTTAAAAGCCATGCCTGTTGTTCGTACTTCAACCCCTGCTCCTTTGACTCATGTCTCTCTTCAAAATGACTGAAACTCATTACAAAAGGAGGTGTAACCCAAGTAGCTGGTACAGGAAAAACACAAAGACCACACCATCTGACAGAAGCCAAGAGAACAGAAGTTTCTGGGTTGCTAACAATAGAGTTGCTATTGATTAGTGTTTACAGTAAAGAACTGCAGAGCATTGAGGTCCTTCTGTGACTGATAATCACCTTCTGTCTCAGGAGAAGTAGATCATCCATAGTGAGATGAAGCTGCATTCAGCATGCACCTCCAGACTGGGATTCTCAGCAAGCCAAAATTAATTCTGCCCCCGACCCCAAAGGGCAGCTGACTTGGGACTGTGCCCAAACAAAACAGCTTGAGATCTTGCTCTGTGAGCTCTGTAGTTCTGGGATTTTGGCTTCTCTCAAAACATGCATCCAGTGTCTTCAGCATTAGGTCAAAACCAGTCCCCCTGAGAGTTCAGATTTATCATTCAGAAGCATAGATTTCATTAGATAGTATACAGATATTCCACATGATCTTAGTTAGGAGGCCATGCAATTACTGATGAGTTAGTTAATTAATGGTGGATGTTGCAGCAGGTGGCAGTTCTACTCCAGCTGGTTCAGCCACCTGCTATTAGCTCCATGTTAGCCTGGCTGCCCTGTACCTAGCACTTGAAATGTGTTATCTCAAGCTGCAATTAAAGA
>WEIU01010527.1:64788-91761 GCA_013389925.1 Aegithalos caudatus | reverse complement strand
TGTTTTCCCAAACCAAGACAGATATCCATCCATGTGACAGCTCTCATGACTTTTTTTCCCCAGAAACTATCTCATTGATATTCTCCAAGCTCTTCGTGATCACTCCAGGGACAAAAGCATTTGTCCAGTACTTTCACTGCAGACAATAATTGAAGTATGAAGAAAATTACTTCCTTAGGTAAATATGCATGTTGGCATGAGTAATTCAACTATTTTAAGTACACCTTATCACAATACTAAAACACATACATTAATTGACATTTATTACCAATAGTAGCTCTGCCAAGTACATTAGGATACAATCTTTGAGATATTCTTTGTCTTGCGATTGCATGAGTTTAGCCAGAGATATCTGTGTTCCAAGAGGCAGATGGATGCTTTTCAGAATACAAATAGCAGAGGAAATACAAAAGGATCTGCAGATCTTAGTAATGGATGGCAAATGTAAAGCAGAGTAGTCAGTTGTTAGGGTCATGATAATCTCAAATTTGTTCTTAATATACTGTCATTCACCTCCCTCTCAGATCTGGGGTGTGAGGGCATTTTAGTGAATAGATGAACTGAGGTTTGATGAAATGAGCTGTTTTCAACAGTGTGAAATCATTCTGACACATTAGCCTGTTAGTGAAAGCATAAAGCATTTAATTGCTTAAGGTGTGAAACAGCTTTTTTTAGATAACACGAGTAACAGGGTTATGTAAAATCTTAAAATTTCTTTACTTCAACAGTTCATCTCAATTTGTGACCAGGTGAGCATGTGCTGATAACTAACAGCAGTCTATTAGGCATGCTGACCAAGTAGGGTATGTTTTTATTATTTAGCCTTACCAAATACAGCTAGATTTCCTAGAACAGTCTTAATTTTATCAGCTTTCAGTTCTACAGCAAGCTCCTTTAACCTTTAGGATTAAGTGCCCACCTCCTTCTAACTTGGGTTACTTAAAAACTCGAGCCCTCAACACAACCTCAATCCCTACCTCCCTTGACATCTGATCAATGATAAGCGTATGAAACCACTGACACCAAAATGGAAGTACAATAAAAACCAAATTAGGCAGATTTTATAAAAAGCTACTATGTTTTTGTTAAATCAAATGCAATACCAAGGGCACTGGTGCCAGCCTCTTGAAGTATCCCCATGACTGGCAGCACACCCTTCTGCTCATATGATAGCAGAATTAAGCTTCCCTGATAAACCAGCACTAAGCCAAGGACCATTCACTTCAGTTCCTCAGCAGATGTTTTCACACTTCTATGTAACTGCAAGCAGGAGACACGCAGCCTTGATTCACCACATGAAAAACACTGCCTATTGGAATGCTCTTCCATGCACAATCACCAGAGCTACAAAGTTAGGGGGAAGGCAGTCAATGAAGACTGGGAAAGACATGATGACCCTCCATCAACCCCTCATGCCATTTCTTCCCTTTGAGCCAGAGTAACTTCTGTTTCTGTGGCTAGACTACTCAGAATTATGATAATAAACGCATGAGATTTTTCTAGCTCATCTGTGGCAACACTTACAATCAAAGAGAAACTCCACTCTAAAAAGATAATCAGAACTGTAACAATTTACCGGGCACTTTCCTCCTAGCTGATGTTTGAGAATGTATTTGTATCTGCTACTTCTGTATTTACAACATAGTTGTTATTCTTATCCTAGCAAAAAATTTCTATCCCTCTGAGCTACAGCTTCCCACCCACAAACACAGACCAAATAAAAGATAATGAAGTTTTCAAATTTCCACACTACAGTTGCAAGAAACAAACAGTAGATACCATAACATTATAGTGCAGCTAAATTTCTATTAAAAGTAACACTCTGCTCAACACAATTTTTTTTTTAATTTTTTTTTTTTTTATTATTTCCAAGTGTTCAAATTGTTATTACACATATTTCATTTAACCATTTTTTATTTGAACATTAAGGTATTACAGTTGAAGGGCTCATATTTCCAGTGGCCCCTCTGCTTTGGACACCACCAGAGCAAAACATGAAACATTCCACATGGCTAACAATGAGACATTTGAGTTACCAGAATTACAATCTTTTTTTTTCTTTTTTTTTTTTTTTTTCCCCTAACAGATCACATACATAACCAGGGCCTTTTTCTTTAGGACGAATACCAAAATTAGTACTGCATTTGTTTATTTTCAACATGAACATCTCTACATACAAGCAACATGGTAGGTGACAGTTTGATTACCACACATACAATACTTTGGCAGCTCTGTGTTTTTTCCCCTAAGCTCCATAGTAGGCTTAATTTATAAAACATATTGCTAATATGCCCTGCATAAACACCAAGAATCAAATGTATCCTTCATCACCTAAATGGAAGAGGAAGCAGTGCTTTTATCTCGCATTAGACATGCACAATTTTCTTAATGGACACTTCTACACATATCCTAGCTAACACTGTCTGCAAAAAATAAACTTTATTCAAAAAAGATATGAATTTTCTTCTCAAATTAGAGATGCTACAGATGATATGACAAATCATTACCATTTATTTCAAAATAATACTGAATGTGTCACACTTTTATCGAGGTTACTTGCATATTACCATCTTTATTACAAGCACATCGGTCACCTGATCAAGTCATCCCATTTTAAGTTCATTTGTGAAACTGACTTGTCTCTTTTGATACCTACTAACTCAGTTTGTAGCTAATAAATGCTAATTTCTTTGAATACCTTCACCATCAGTCTCCACATGAAAACTAATCACTATATTAAATAATTTCACTTACTCTCCCCAAATGAATAATTTTAATTTCCCACCTTCCTGAACACAATTGACCTATTAGCACAGTAATCCAAGTGAGGACCATCTTCCCTCCAATATAACCATGCACTTTTAAGTAGCCACTTCAAAGCTCTGAGGTAAAATGCATGAAATCAGGTTGCAAAATTTCAGACTTAGAGGAGCAAAATCACATTATATATATTACAATAAAAAACACCTACAACCTGTCTGTAGTGATCTAAAGCAATTTATTTCACTCACTCATCTGTGAAATTTAAGCAGCTATTACGTATTTTCTTCTATTTGGTCCAAATAGCCCTATACGTTGTTAAGTCACTCAAATAAGAATGCTGTGCCCCAAAACCACATCTGCTACCACTAACATCTCTTCACCCTTTTATTCACCCTCAAACAGTTCTTAAAAAAACTTAAGATTTCTTGAGCTATACAAAAACAGATCAAAATTTGTAGTATGTTAACAATGGGTAAGGTGAAGATATGAAACATATCTGAACTAAATAACATGCACATAATTTCATGAAGTCTCTCTTCCTCAGCCTTTAATACCTATTTGCATTGAATTATGAACTCTGCAGCACATAGCTTATGGCACTTACAGTCATGTCTGCAATATAAGCAACTGTATCAAGATGTTCTGTAAATAAACAAACAGTAAATCTTGTTTATCTATACAAAATTAAGAGACATCATTAAATGGGAAAATTACACAAATTAAGCTGGACATTCACTAGTCTTGAAATGTCCTTTTTCATAAAGTTGTTTTATCTTCTTGCTTTGCTTAATTATGTCAGAAAACAAACGTCTCCAATTCTGCTTCCATTTCTTCACTGTAGTTATTTTGTGCCAGCAAACTTTGATCATGCACCATTAATTTCCACCCTGCTGTACCGCTTACATCTCCAAGTTCTCCATCATGTTCTCCCTTCTCCCTTCCATTGTTTGTTACTCATTGTCACCAAGAAGCCCTTCCTCTAGGGCAGCATCTTGTGTAACAGAGCTTCCACAGGGCAGAGGCTTTTCTACCCAGGAGGTACCAGGGCCAACCAGCTATGCTCCCTGGGCAAGCTCCCTGTGCTAAGTGCCTTCTGCATCAAGATAAAGCAGCTGTGCACACGTGAGCCACAGGAAGCAACCTGAGTTCAGTGGTCTGGGCTGGCAGCATGGATGGGGCAGAAACATGGCAGACTGACATTTTCAGCCACAGCAGTTTTAACCCTGTGTGATTGTTTAACCTGTATTACAGTCTCACTTAAGCATCACTGTTTAAACAATACTTTCAAATGAACAAAAACCCTACAGACAGGTAAACTGCTCCTTTTCTATAGGATAACTGCGTTGCTGTTGAGGCAGTCACAACACGTAGAAGAGACCAGAAGCAGTCTCAAGTAGCAGCTGTTTAGCCATTTTTGTTAATAATCTTTTATATACCTCCCAATTGTTTATAGCTCTTCCACCCCACCGTTGGTTGTTTTGGGCAACAAATCAACATAACACCATTGGTGAAAGCCACAGTAACTTCAACTAACTTTCTAAAAATACTTCATCCAGCTGTTCTCCTTATCTTTCTTCTGTTCTCTTCTTGATCTCCTTGGTTACAGCCTTGAAGAGAATTCCTGATGAGTTTCTTCTTGATTCTCACTCCTTTAGCTAACAGGCCTGCTGTTAGCCCTTCCACATAACTGGTTAGTATGTACTCCAGACTGAATTTAATGCAAACATTGAAGAGTGTACTAATAACCACATTTGGAGACTTTAAATACTGTCTTAGTCTGAGGTATATGTCTATTACTGTAGAAGCTTATGCTTCAAATCTAAAGTTCAAGAAAGGCTACTTGCATTTTCTAGGTCAAGCAGGCTAAAGAAAAATGGGAAGAGAGAGCATGTGTTTTGTGTTCAAGTGTTGTTGCTTAGCACAATCCTTCATGCAAGTAATGCAAAAAACCAGCTATATATTCAAGACTGTTTACATCTGAATAAAGAGTAAATCAGCAAGTACAGTACTGAAAATTATCTACCAAAATGTGTTTTTCCAAGTATTCACTGTTTAATCAAGTCTTAAATCAGAAAGCTGCAGGGCAATACCAAAGAAAATGGAATAAAAGAAGAAAAACCAGACATTTTAAGATATCCCCTCAGAATACAAATTTGTATTAACTGTAAACTTAACTGAAATTAGAACAACAACTAAAGCGATTAGGTGGCCTTATCAGCAAACACCTTCAATCAAAAGGCCATAAACAAGTACGCTTTACATATGATTTGATTTGTTTATTTTACACCATGGGGTAAAAGCAACACAATTCCTTTTAGTAAAGTATACACAAATAGCCTCACTCAGAATACATTTTTAATGCACATAAAAAAAGTATTCATCTTACAAATTGTTTTGCAATCCAAATATACAATAGCTTGTAAAACAATATTTTAGAAAACTAAAGCCAATGTAAAAAGACTGCTTAATACAACTACACAATAGAAGTTTTTGTATGGCTCTATCTTTAGAATTTTCTTACTGCATCATCAATATCAGAAATCTGTTCCTTCAGCTGGTTCCACTGTTCTCGATTTAAAGAAATACCTGAAAAACATTAAAAATAAACACTTAAAAAGAAAATTGAGGCGCAGGATCTTGTGCAATTATTATAAAGGCTGCTTTCATACACAAAGCTTATGTTATAATATATAATACTTGAGTTACTTTAACAACCATCTTAGTTACAAAGTGGAACTACCGACTTCCAACCCTTCAACTTAACTTCAGGCTACTTCTAGACACATTTACACGGAAAATGCGTATAACAAATAATTGTACAAGTACTAGGCTAAACACAAGAAGTGAAATACAACTCTGGTCTTGACAGAAGGCAGTATGAAAGCCCTGGGTGGTAAGCAGGAAATCATTTGTACTCCTGTTGGTTCTTAAAAGCTGAAACTATGCAGATAGGTCTGCTATGCACTTTTCAAATACAGTAATTCTGGGAGGGCTTTTCACCTTTTGTTTCTTAAAACACTGTAAGTAACAGGTGGTGTAAGTGACCTTTTGGAGAGAGTCTGTATCATTCTCTAGCACTCACAAACCAATACCAAAGTTACTTTTAACTTCAAGTTCTCCACAGTTTCTAGTTACATTCAACCGAAAAATCATTCAGTACCCCACAACCCATCATTACAGTTCTAAATTTGATCTCATCTTCCTCTCAAGCTTCAGTACAGGAACAGGTTTCATTTGTGCTTTGGTCTTCTCATTCTTACCCTAAAATTTCTACACCCATTCTGTAGAAATTACCACAGACCACATGAACCAAACAAAATTCAGACCTGTTGCTTGAGACACTGACAATAATTTAAACTGCTTTATTTTTGTTTTATTACAAAATTTTGACTGCTTATACTGGTTTCAGGATAGCTAGATGAACAGCTTATGAGTGCTCACATACCAGGTTATTTTAAATTTTATCATAACAAAATTCAGACTCTTTTGCTGCATTGATAAACACTTCTACCTACATCATGTCATTTTTGTCACTTAACCCACCCATCAAATTCTGTTGTAGTTTGCCATGCAAAGTGCATATACTACTGAATTCTACCTTGAAACACAGAATGTGAAGTCCCTAGAAGTTACAGTAACCTTTTCCATTTACTAGCAATAAATCCAAACCCAGCAATTTTCCTGTAGAGCACCAGTATACCTGTTCATGCAAACCTGTTCTCAGTGGTTATTTAAGAAATGTTGAAAATGCCTCTCAAACCTTCTAAATGAGTTTACTGAGTGACTCCTGAACACTTCAAAAGAATGTAACAAACTTTATGGTGATTGAACATTAAATTTCTTCAAACTTCAAACTTAACAGCCTGCCAGTACAGCCTGCCAGGACTTTGCAACAGCATGTAGTGACAGTACAGGGAAGAATGGATTCAAACTGGAACTGGGTAAATTCAGATTAGGTATTAGGAAGAAATTCTTTACTATGTGATGATGCACTGACACAGGTTGCCCAGAGAAGCTGTGGATGTCCCATCCCTGGAAGTGCTAAAGGCCAGGCTGGATGAAGCTCTGAGCAATCTGGTCTAGCAGAAGGTGTCTCTGCCTACACCAGGGAGTGGGGCTGAATGAGGTGATCTTCAAGGTCCCTCTCAACCCAAACCATCCTGTGGTTCTCTGAATCCACAGGGCAGAATGTTTCATGCTTATCTTTCAAAGATGCTATAAAAAATGCATAAAAAGTAGTCTTTTCAAAGAGAAGCAACATAACATTAAGCACAGCACCATTACTGCAATCCCCATCTTGAGACATGGAAGTTCTGAAGACAGCTCACAGTGAAGCCTTGCCATGAAAAGCAACTGTGCAAGTGGCAACTAGAAGTACAACGGCTTGTGTTATGCTACAGATTACCAACTTTGGACACTCAAGATATTTTCCCCTTTACTAAAATATTTTTAACATTTTTTTTTATAATTAGCCACATTAAATGTTTAGGTTGTTTTAATCTAAAGTTTAGTTGAAATTGAAGCACATGATTGGTTTAACAAAATTAATAGAGTATAAAAACAATAAAATATTTTCAGTTAATTCTGAAATAAAATCCAACCATAATAGGAAATTTGGTTCATTAATTTAATCTATTGGGGGGGGGGGGCGGAATATGGCTATTGTATAAACATTTTTCTAACTCCCCTACCAAATCTGACACCTTGCTTTCCATAAATCATGGAGGATCTCTTCAGGAGAACAGACTCAGGCCAACAAACCCACTAAAGATTTCATCCATAACCGATAGATAAAATTAATCCTTTGTAAAAATATAAAATGTAAAGAAGTAGAAGTACTACTCAAAAAAGTGTCATGTTGTAACAAAGGAGAAAAAAATGATATAGGAAGTTCTACTGGAAAGTGCAGACCATGTTTTAATACAAAATAACATGAAGCAAAACAATACCTTTTCTGCCAGGCTTCATTTCACCTTCTTGATCCATCCAATATTCTCTAATATCAATTAAGACTTTCCCTTTAAAGTCCCGAATACTGACATACCTCATTTTGCCAATCTGTCAAAACACATATAAGGATTGATTAGATATTTTACATATTAGAGCATTCACTTTCCCCAGCAGCATTAGACTCTGACATGTGACACTGCAGCTTATTTTAGACACCACAGAAACAACTAGATTAAAAGCTTAAGTCAGAGTAGTCAGTAGGCTAACAAGTAACGACTTAAAACTGGTTGAGCAGGCATTGCTCAATGCAAAAGCAGCTCTCCAAGAATAAAAATACCAGTATTCTTTACATGCTTGCTTCTAGCAAGTCATGAATTTACTGTTTTCTGAAAAAAAAAATTCCTTTCTTTGCAACAGTTGTAAACAAAGAAGGAAAAACGGAGTGCTACTCCCAAATCTAAATTAGTCCATTCCAGAAGTACAGAAAGCAAATTAGATTTTCACATGTGATACCTTTGCTTTTTCTTTTACTTTAACACAGTAAATATAGATGGAAATGGAAGTTAGCCACCAGCTGTACCATGACCACCTTCAAGTCGTTACAGGTACCTCACTGTACCACCAGCTCTTAAAAAGAAACAGTCAGATCTCTAAAGTTTACCAGCATGTAGCACAGTATGAAATTTTGGAACTTGGACTTTGGAATTTCATCATTTTCAAACCAGCATCATAACTGAATTACACGCACCTCTGTTTTTTGGAGGGTGGAGTGGGGAGAAGCTGGGGAAGAATCATACCACCAACTATGCAATACACTATGATTTGGGCTTGTTCAATATTGTTTCAAATATGATAAAACACTATCTATTCACATAAATTCCAAGTAGGTAAATTTGAGAACCAGAAACTAGATAATTAAAAAACTTCTCGCAATTCTAAGAAATCCCTTGATTTTTGTATGTACCTTCTGGATACATTTTCTTTAACAGAAGAACAGATTCTGAAATAAAATTTAAAATAAAATATTCCTTCCCGGTAAAAAACTGCCTTTCAATTTCAACTTATCTCTGCAGGTTGCATTTAGATACAATTTAAGGATGGGCCCTTGTTGGGGGTTGGATTTGTTTCCTTTTTGCTTGTGGAATTTTTTCCTGGTGGATTGCCAGGGAACTAATTGCTAGGTGCTTATGGGTGCTTGACCAAGGCACGGAAAGGAGGGGTGGAGAAGCAGTGGGCTCTCTTGCTCCTGGCATCAGAGAGGACAGGTCTGGCTGCTGCGGGAGAATTTTTTCCTTGTCTCCCCGGGTCCAGTCCTGAAAAAGTCTAACCTCATCTCCGGGTTGGCAGAACTCTGAGCAGCCTCTTCCAGGCCCTGTCTCGCAGTAGCTGTTCCCTCTGGCACTGCTCTCTTTGCTACGTTGTAGCCCCGCCGGGACATCTCCACCGTTCCAGCGACCACCAGCGGAGCTCCCAATCTTACCCACCAGCCCGGGACTTTTTGCACCGTTCCAGCTTGTTGCTCTCCCGAGATCAGACTGGCTCGAGCTTTGTGAAAACGAAGTCCCTCGAGGTTTTTGTTTGTTGGTTGTTTTTTTTCCTAGTTGTGTTTCTATTAATGCTGTAGTTGTTGTTGTTTGTTTGCCTTGTTATAGATATATTAGTAAAGAACTGTTATTCCTATCCCCATACCTCTGCCTGAAAGCCTATTTAATTTTCTAAATTATAATACTTCGGAGGGAGGGAATCTGAATTCTCCATTTCCAAGGGGGGGTCTCACTCTTTCCTAGAAGATACCTGTCTTTCAAATCAAGACAGCCCTACACTTTTAGCCTAAAAATACTAGCCTTAAGTTTGACAAGAAAGTTTTAGAAGCTCTCAATCAACTAGAATAATTCCCAGATGCCTAACTAACATGCTCTTACTTCGCAAAATAGATATAAACATGAATACTTTGTCTTTTCTTAAAGATTTTTCTTCTTCTGATACTGTATGACATCTAAAATTGATTTTAGAACCATTAGGACATTTTAGATAACCTAAATCTGAAGCACTTTTCCTACTTCAAAGCACCCTTTAAAATTAGTAAGACATTACTGTTCATATGACACTATTTTTACTTGATAAAATTACAACATTTCTTGGTTTTACTATTTAACACTCTAGTAAGTTTTAACATCACCTCCAGGAACAGCTTCAACCAGTAGCACATTGCAGCATCTTTTTTTTTCCATGGCTATTGAAGAGTATTAGTACCTTGCCACATAATTCCAGATTTGTTTTAAGAAATAAAATCTAATTCAGTATAGCAGATTATAGCTGGAAATATGGTAAAAGGTTTACAACGTGATTATTAAAGATAAGAAAGACTCTACGTCTTAATTGAACCAGAGTAACGTGAGAGGCAATAATGCAAAGTTCACATTCACTTGACCATTAAGTCTACCTCAGATAAAAACATTTTTCTATGTAAATGCTGAAATTAAGTTAGACTTCATATTGTATCGAGATTTCAGATGAATTTTCCCATTAAATTTCAGATATTTAGTTGAACTCTATACAAAAGCTGCCACTACTGTAATTTTTAAATAGGCTTCTGAAGTACAGTTCCAACAAACATCTAAACTTAAAACCAAAAAATCTAGACTTAACTAGTTAAGTAAATTGATGTTCCTTGATACTTAGCTGCCTGTAATTCTGGTACAGGTTCATTTCTGAACAATTCTTTTATCATGCACCTCCTGACAAATAGGAGTCATTTCAGTGATTTGAAGGTATTTTTGTATCTCTATAACCAGAGGAGCATTCCAAGGAAGAATGTACCGGGAAGAATTAGTTTTCTTCACATGGGCTGATACAGGGCTATATTTTGGCTCTGAGCTGAACACACTGATGATAACACAGAGATGTTTTAGTTACTGCTGAGCAGAGCTTACACAGAGCCAAGGCCTTTTCTGCTTCTCACACTGCCACGCTGGCAGGGAAGCTGGGGGTGCTTGAGAGAGCGAGAGGAGACACAGCTGGGAGAGGTGACCCCAACTGACCAAAGGCGTGTTCCAGACCATGAGACCTCATGTTCACGATATAAAGTGGAGGAAAGAAGAGAGAAGGGGGCATGTTTGGCATGAACACATTTGTCTTCCCAAGTGACACATGTGGTGGGAACTGCCCTCCCTGAGATGGCTGAACTCCTGCCTGCCCATGGGAAGTGATGAATTAACTGCTTGTTTTCTTCTGCTTGAGTGTGTGGCTCCTGCTTTCCCTATGAAACTGTCTTTATCTCAACCCATGAGTTTTCCACTTTCTACCCTTCCAATTCTCTCCCAGTCCCACAGGTGGGGGTGTGAGCAAGTGGCTGCCTGGTGCTTGGCTGCTGGCTGGGGTTAAACCATGACAGTCATCATGACTTACAGCTCAACTGCTTAGTGGAGTTCAGCCTTCACAGAATAGTTAATATACTTTTTATTAAATAGTACAGATCCTTAGATTATACTACTCTATTGACTTACATGAATCAATAAACATTAAAACCATTATTCCCAGTTTTCTGTTTCTTGCAATAAAAAGCACTGAACTGTATCACTGTTCCTTTCAGAGATACACAACTGACTTCTAGTGTGAGTTTCAGCAAGCACCTTCTTCATCCTTTTTCCTATTTCCAGTTTTTCTGGATTAAACTGCATCCACAGTGCAAGCATAAACAGCAAAAAAACCTCTCTTCCCTAGCCAGTAACCATACATAATGAGCACAAGACTCCTGTGAACAGTGACATCTGCAACAAAGCAAATTGTGAAATGCATCGGTGACCACCTAAGTTTCATAATTAGTGTGCTAAACCAATGAGTTTCAGAGCATCATAAATTTCTATGTTTACATTCTTCCAGGAGCCTATGATAAGGACACTGGGAAATTACATGGAAAAATGAAAGAACTTATTTCTCACAAATCAAAACCCAAATATGATGAAAACTCAAAAAAAAAAACAACAAAAAAAAGTGTTTGGGATGTGGAGAGGACAACACAGAGACAACTTCTGAAGTAATTTCAGTTAAATGCATGATCATGCAGTATAGTTCTGCTCTGGGTAGTCATGAATGTATCCTGACAAACCTTATCCAAAGGTTTGTAAGGCATAGGCAGATGATAGGATTAGTCAAACTAATCAAAGCACAAGCTCAGGTTGGCCTGAAGCCACAGACAGGAATCTAATGCCTCAAGGCTAAACCCTTCCACATTAACACAAATAATGCCCATCCTTAGGGCCTCAAGTAATACATCACACATGGGAGTAATGAATTTCTACAACTTAACAGTGCACAAACCCTTCATCAAGTTGCAGAGCATACTAACTTCCCTATAAAACCTAATAAGGCCAAAACATGCAAATACATAAAATACATCCTGTCTCTTACATTGAACAAATTGTCTTCTATTTACATTAATACTCTTCTTAAGTAGTTGCAAAAAACCCATTACAGCAACCACCTCAAATAAAAATATAAAATGTATGTACTTATGAAAACGATGAATCTTCTGAATACCGCAGTCACAATGAGTTCTATATTAAGGGAATCTGTATGCTTCAAGAACACAGCCGGAGGCTGTAGAACAAGACTCTTGGTTTCACATCATTTGCAGCCACTCCCACACACAATATGGACAACACCATAGGACTTGTGACTATCCTATGAATGCTTTACAGCCTGATTTCTATCAGCTGAAGCCACTCTTGTAAAGCTATACTGCAAAGTCACTTCCACAGAGATCATTTTACTGCCATGAGAGATAAACTCCAAAAAGGCTTCTAGTATCACTAAGATGCCTAGAACAAGACTGTATCTAAAAAATTAACAAGCATGCCCTCCTGGGTAGGAGGGAAGAAGGGGGAGTATCGTCAGACCTACTGTAGCTTTATTTCCATACTTCAAAATTTGCATGGTAGTTACTGCAAAGAAGTTTATGTAGACTACAAAAACTGGCAATGTTTCACCATGGCACAACAAGTAATAAAAAAAAATTATTGTTGATTATTTCAAACAGACTGGGTGACAGGCACAGACTGAGTGACACTGATATTTTAGGTCAAGGTAAAATTCAAAGATCTGTATTCTACTCAACACCAGGAGAACCCTGCTCTTATCAGAGTAATCAGTCCCCCACTCTCTGTTTTTAGTAATTTTTTATTATCTTAGGGTTTCAAGAAATCAGAGCATGCATGCTTTTATTTGAAAGAGTCTGGGTGTTTTTGCATCCGGGGAACACTAAAAATATTAAAGTTTTCTCCATGGCTGGAATTTCTGAACTAACTTATTACAACCATAGCATTAAGTTCATACATAGTTCTTTAGAATTCTACCTGCAGTTCACCTCTCAAGTTGTAGACTTCACTATTTCATTTGTCCTACAGGGTTCAAAGCATACCCAAGCAGAACTAAAAATAATACTCTTATTATAGTATTACACTTAAAATATATACACAGCCTTCAATATGGAAGTCCAGACACAGCCTTCAAGTGAAGCTCTCCCTCCTAAACATAACTGAAAAGTAAGAATTCAGACATTAAAAATAACTGCCCTGTATCACAGTGCCAGTTAAGCAGGTCCCTCTAAAACAAACTTTTCCTCTCCTGTATTATTTCACAAGGCTACAGCCCAGAACCATTTAATTTACATTACTCTGTACTTGGGTAATCTCATTAGGCACCTTTCCCAAACTTGAGAATCAAAGCCTTAAGAACTCAGGTTCTTTTCCAGCTCACTAGTCAGAGACCTTTAATAGATCTTGATCCACACCCCCAAAACAAAAAATTCTGAGCTGTGTATCAGCTCTCTAAGCACATATTGTTACTGCCTTGGCTAACTCAGGGAACTGCAATACCCAAATTGAATTCACAAATGCATCTTTCTACTGAAAAACAGACATTCAACCCATTTTAAAAACAAGGCAATATCACAAGTTACTATCTTTGTGGGTGTTCAGTGATAAGACCCTACATCGTAACATAAAGGAACAAACAAAACTTATTCCAAAATGCTGTCATAACACAGGAGACAAAGCTGCCCTTGACCTAGTTAAATAGGAACAAGGAGTCCACACTTTGGATTCCAAGAACATTTTTTTCAAGAGCCCTAATTAAAAAAAAAAAACAAAAAAAAAAAAACCCAAAAAAACCAACAAAAAAACAACCATGTAGAGACAAACCTGACCTAATATTTAAAGTAAACTGATGGTAAGTGCTGTATTTACTGACAAAATGACTACCCAGAGCTACCAGAAGCAAAGGCATGAGAATTAGATCAAGGGATACAACTCAAATTCTTTTACTCTGTTAACATCCGACCATACTTTTCTGAGCATCTCAGTTGAAAGCCAGCAACGTAAACCCCTGTGGCCAAGGATTCAGGAGGCCAAGCACTACAGTATCAAGTAATTCAGATCATCTCATGAAATTTATACAGCATATGATGTAACATGTTACCTTAATCAGCCTCTATGAGTCATCAATTTTACCTGAAACATATTCTCATCTCTGTTACTGCTTTGCTTAGAAGAAGCTGCACCTTTTGAACTTTCACCAGTCTTCTGTTTCTTTACAGATTTTTCTGGAGTTACTTGCTTTTTCCGCTTTGCCTTGGAACAAAACAAAAAAAGAAAAGTATGAGCCACAATCACTCTGTATGCCACAGGTAAGTTTACATGGCATGTCTCAGCCTACTACCAAGCAATGCACTTTATCACTTCCTTGCTGTGAAGACAGGAATCCAAAACTGTATGTTTAGACTGGAATTTAAAAACTTCAAAATGAGCCTGATTCTGTTTTCAGTGAAGTTCATACTTCAGCTTTAAAGATAATTTAATCAGATCAAAATACATTTCAAAAATCCTTCTCTTTTTCCACAGTAACACTGTCAGTTCAGTAGTTTTAATAAAAAAATTAAGTCTGATGGGAATGGTACCATCTTCCCCACTAAATAGAACAAAAAGTACAGAAGAGCTTGGAACACCTCCAAAAAAGAAAAAAAGACAGATAACATAGATAAGATAATGAATCTGGAAACCACCTCTATCAGACCATTTATTTTTCCAATAAGCATCTAATCGCTGCCCACACCACGATAAATTACGCCCTTTCAAGCATTCAGACAATATCACTTGTAAATCAGAAGAATTACCTTACATGGAGAAGTTACAAAGTTACTATTACTACTCATGTAAAAAAGGGAGACCAGACCTCTTCATGTACTGTACTACATTAGAAGACCTGGTGTCTGTGTTACCAACTAGCACTTCTTAAAAAAGATAAATTAACAATTTTTTTCTGATTTTCAAAATGATTGGCACATCTATACAAACTTCTAACTTAAATAACTTTTTTTAATTAACCAGAAACATTCAATTTATACATTTGAAACAGTCATCTTAAAATTTATCAACTCAAAGACACTCAGGTTGGCTCAGCTTGTAAGTGTGAAGCTAGCAGATGGTGTAACAGCAAATAAAAGAAAATGAAGCAGAGAAAAAATCCTATGCAAACACAGAATGAGCACAGGGCAAGTGCAGATTTTTGTCATGGAGAAGTAGTCCAGATATTAAAATGGCAGTGGGTGGCTGTAGGCATGTTCTTAAGACCAAATTCTTGCTACCAAGGCAGTTGATACAGAAGCCTTCTGAAGCCTGTCAAAAAGCACTGCAGAATCACAGGGAATTTGCAATTATCATACTAAACGGCACGAAGGAAACAAAGTGCAACTAAAGAATAAAACTTTTATTCAGGGCAAAAATTATGCAATCCACCCATACTTGGAAGGTGGGTTGTTTAGTTTTTGTTGTTGTAGTTGTCGAGGTGGGTGGGTGGAAGAGAAAGTTTCTTGAAGTGTCTGGCACATCATATGGAATGATATGCAAGTTGTGACATAATGCTTACCTAATTCTTTAACCCCCACCTGCAACAAAAGAGTTAATACAGTAATGAACTGTATATATTGCTCACCTTTTTGTCAACTTCACTATCTGAATCACTGGCAGATGAGCTTGAAGACACAAGTTCCTTTGACTTAGGCATTCTGGAAAAAGAAAATTAACAGGAGAACACTATATAAGGAATAACATTCCATTTTAACTGGAAAGCAATCCTCAGACCTGTTTGTACTGGCTCATCTTCTTCAAGCCCTCAAGATTTTTCTGCCTTTTCATTTAAGCTTTAATATGCACTGCAGATGCAATATCAAGCATTCTTCCCTCTTACATCTCTTTCTCTTTTTGCTGCAACTGCATTAAAACACATTTAGAGCACATTAAATGCAGTAGTTTGGCTTCTGAACTGTTTACAGCAGAGTAATTTTTCACTATTTTTATATATCCTTGGACATGGCAAAACCCACAATATAAAACACACAATATAATACTGCCCTCCAGCTAAATCCCTTCTATTACATCCACAAATATGAATCATTAACACTCTAGCAATACCTATACTCTGACACAGTCATTTCACCCAGACGAATTTGCAAGCAACATGCTGCACAATTGTCACACACATGACACTCAAGCTCCTACCTATAATCTAACAGTCTGAAATACTCCTCAGTTACAAGAACTACAGCACTGTAATTAATATTTTCACTGCAACTTCAACACATCAATCGTGAGACTATTAATTCTCCAGACAAGCAGACATTCAGCATTCCTTGAATGCATGTTGCCAGGTGCCCTTGCACGTCATCCCGGTATGCAAACATGTGGTTAGATATAGCGGTTACATATCTTCCCTGCTGCTAGAAACTTTCTGTAACAAATACACAGCTCATTTGCTCTTTCAGAATAAAATTAAGCATCCCTGAGAAACTGTACAATATAAACCTCAGCTAGGAAAGGCCAAAATAATATTACAAAGTATCTCAGGAAAGAAAAAAGGAGTAACAGCGTCCTTACACAGGAAAGTGAAAAAAAAAATCACATATGCAAATGGAAAAACAAAAAACACCCCAAAAAACCAACAAAACCAGAGTCCAAATAATGCTAACGGATCAAAGTGGTTCTAAAGTAGGGCAAGACCTGTGGTAACAGCCTGTAGCAGGACGGAAGCCGGAGCACCGCACAGGATACAAGGTGTGAGGAAGCACACACAAGCCACGCTCTAGGACGGAGGTAGAGAAGCGCTGGAATGGGACAATATGAAAATAAGCAAACGGATGACAAGTTAGTCGGCGAGCCAAACGATGTTTCGGGGGATGACCCCGGGGTCTGCATGGGAAGGAGAAAGGGACAATATGGAGGAAGGTGTGGGCGGAAACTGGAGGGAAAAGGACTGCGGGGTGGTGGTGGGAGCCCCCCAGGAAAGGCTGACCGTGAGGAGACACCGCAGCGCCAGCGAGGGGGACGGGATAAGCCGGCCCAACGGTGAGCGGGGAAAGGTAAGGTAAGGAAAGGAAGACGAGCCGGGAACTCCAGGTAGGCGGATCCCAGCCGCCATTTTCCTCCCCTCTTTCTCTTTTCCACGGGTCGTGTTACCCCCCCAAGCAAAACAGTCGAGACCTGAACACGGATGGGGATGAGGGAGTGGGCGGGTGAGAACGCCCAAGTCCTCCTGGGGCAGGGCGGCAGCGAAGGAACTGCGGGTTACTTCTGGCGGGGCGGAGGCAAAGGATAGCACGGAAACGAGCGGGCCAGGGGTCGCCGGCGGGCCGGGTCTGCTCCTAGCGCGGGGGGGAGCGCGGCCAGGCGCCATCTTCTCCCTCTATCAGACTGTGCCCCCCAACATGNCGGCCCTTTGTCCCTCTCGTCACTCGTTCCAGCCTCCCTCGAGGGAGGGGGGGAAAACGTCATAGTGTTGGAAAGGAGGTTTTACAGGATCACAGAAAATCCCAAGTTGGCAGAGACCCACAGAGGACATCGACTCGAACTCCTGGCCCTGCACAGGANCGAGCCGGGAACTCCAGGTAGGCGGATCCCAGCCGCCATTTTCCTCCCCTCTTTCTCTTTTCCACGGGTCGTGTTACCCCCCCAAGCAAAACAGTCGAGACCTGAACACGGATGGGGATGAGGGAGTGGGCGGGTGAGAACGCCCAAGTCCTCCTGGGGCAGGGCGGCAGCGAAGGAACTGCGGGTTACTTCTGGCGGGGCGGAGGCAAAGGATAGCACGGAAACGAGCGGGCCAGGGGTCGCCGGCGGGCCGGGTCTGCTCCTAGCGCGGGGGGGAGCGCGGCCAGGCGCCATCTTCTCCCTCTATCAGACTGTGCCCCCCAACATGGCAGCTCCCCGTCGGCAGCGGCGGCTCGCTCTTCCCGCTCCACAGCGAGGTATCCCTCCCACTGGGCACCGCGGGCACTCAAGGAACAAGGGGAAGCCTCGCCTCACCACCCGGCCGCTGCTGCCCCGATGCGGGCCGGAAGGTGCCACGGCGGTGGTGGCGGGGGCCTTGGGAAGGGGCGCGCGGAAGAAAATGGCGGCGTGGCAGGGGCGCGCGAGGAGACCCAACACTCACGTCCTACCCCGCGCGTGGCTCCTCCGCAGCGCGGCACAGGCGGAACTGACGCTACTCGGAACGCCCGCCCTGGGCCGCTCACGTGGGGCGGCGGGGGGCGGCTTTAAAGGGGAAGCGGCCCTTTGTCCCTCTCGTCACTCGTTCCAGCCTCCCTCGAGGGAGGGGGGGAAAACGTCATAGTGTTGGAAAGGAGGTTTTACAGGATCACAGAAAATCCCAAGTTGGCAGAGACCCACAGAGGACATCGACTCGAACTCCTGGCCCTGCACAGGACACCCCAAGAGCCACACCCTATGCCTGAGAGCGTTGTCCGAACACTTCTTGGTGCTGTGATCACCTCCTTGTTGTTTCAGTGCCCAGCCACCTTCTGAGTGAAAAGCCTTCTCCTGGTATCCAACCTAAACCTCCCCTGACTCGCCATCGAATCCTGTCACTGGCCACGAGAGTGAAGAGATGGGTACCTTCCCCTCGTGAAGGAGCTGTATACTGCCACGACATTAGGAAGAATTCACAGAAACGATTAGACGTTGGAATGGGCTGCCCAGGGGGATGGTGGAGTCACTGTCCCTGAAGATGTTTAAGGAAAGACTGGACCTGGCATTTGGTGCCATGGTCTGGTTGACGTGGTGGTGTTGAGTCATAAGTTGGACTCGGTGGTCTCTCTTTTCCAAATTGATTCTGTCGCTTTCTGAAGTATCCCCTCAGTCTTCTCCAATCTGAAAACCGCCCCCTATAATAATTCATAAATAACGGGAGTTTTTTGACGTGCTGCAGCGATTCCTCGATGCCGCTCTGGGCAGCGGCGTGAGGCGAGTGCGGCTGCGGTGGCTTTGCATAGCGAAACCACGGCCCCGCCACACCTGCCACTAGATCCCTCTGCTGCCACGGTGCTTCCTTCTCTTGGGCTCTGCAGCTGGGGACCAGGGAGCATCGAGGCACCCGTCCGGGCAGGCACCGCGGGGCTGAAGCGCCGAGGACGGAAGCTTAAAGCTGTCTCAGCGCCTCTTTTAAACACCCACGTTTTAAAAGCTGTCCAAGCATATAAAGAACCTTGAAAACATACTGACAGTGTTGTTGTTGGGGGGGAGGGGAGAGAGGATTGGTTTGTTTGTTTTTTGTTGGTTGTTGTGGTTTTGTTTTTTTTCTGTAGCGGGGATGCATCCCGAGCACTCTGCTAAGGAGGACTTGGCAGGGTTTAGTTCACCTAAACGAGTTCTGCTTCTGAGACACGCCAAAATGGAAGGGAGGTGAGGAAAGGGCCTTCTGCCCTTCAGCTTTGTAAGAAGCGATTTTTAACAGCCTTTGCAGACTGCAATAGGCCAGGCATGCTCTCAGAGCACAAAGTGGCTTCATATTGTGTATTCTGTGTTACATATTTGAGCCTTTCAGCTTATGATGAATGTAATGTTATGAATATATAATAAAAATAATTAATTTAATGTTATTACTAACATTGAAATATGGCCATGGTTCACACAAAGCTAACAGCTTGCTCCTATTTGCTGATCACTGTTTGCAGCAATGGGTCATATAGTTGTGTTGTGAGCAATGACAATTCTACAGACACCCAGTACCAGAAGAGTCCTTTTCCCATTTTTACTAACTCTAGACTTATGCTTTTGCTACCATGTGAGTGCAAGCTTTTTGTAAAAAGTGCCAGCAAACTATAAAAAATAGGAAGTGGACTGTAATCCCAATACTAGTGTCTAGATAAAGTTTATACAGGCTGAGTGAGGTAGTAGCCGATTGGCCTCCATAGTTTTAATAACAAACATCTGTTAATAAGGTATTGAAAAGCAAAAGTCTTTTTTTTTTTTTTTTTTTTTTTTTTAAATTGAAAAGATTTTTTNNNNATTGCAAAGATCTCTGTTTATTAATATGGGCCAGATAAACAGTATGTTTCAAGAGGGAATAATCCCCCAAAATCAGCATGAGCACCTGCAAGTTCTAAGCACTGTTTCTGAAAAAGTACTAGAAGGAGATGGGCAAAGGGGTTTTTAGAGGGGATCCATGAAGTCCTTGGAGCCCTCATCAAGAAGTAAACTAGCTTTTGCTGTGTGAAGTGGCTTTCACTTCTTTACTTTAATAGCAGGAAAACAGGAAAGATATACCAGAAATAAGAAGTATACTCATCTAAATAATCCTTGGTAACCTGGTTTCATAATGCCATATAGGTCACAAAATGAAAAGAAAAATAGAAAAATATACAATTCTTACTACATATCTGACCTGTGGAAGATAAAAATATGGTTGTTTATACAAACAGAAGTCAAAGCACAGTAAATGATAAGCAGACAATATAGTAATTATCACCACTGCAACAACACCTGGCTTGACAAGCCATGTAATCATGGAAGATGAACAGATTATATTGTAATACTTAATGTTTAACTCCAGCAAGAAGACCATCTCCAAATATGGACCATTGATTTGTAAAAAGTACCACAGTTACTCTTTTCAACTAACTTTTACTAACTTTTCATGTCACAAGCATAATGAGAGTTCAGGTGTTTGTAATCTTTATATGCTTTGCTTTTTTACAGGTCAACACTTGATACACAAAGAATGTTTAGTGTTTAATCAAATCATCAAAGAATTGTTTATTCAAATCAAAAATTCTTTATGGATTCTCAATCAATTCTTTCAGTCTTGACATAAAGCAAATTGACTAAAAGAAACATTTTCTGGTGGATCTTAATGAGTTAATTTCTCCCACCTGCAGTATTTCCTCCAAAGCAAGCACCAAGTTTATTTTTACAGCTGAGTTCCTAAATAGCACATCAGTGAGAGCAGGGAAGTTTTGCTGCAACTGGGATTTGATGTTCTGCTTTTCAGGAATAATGCATTTCTTTGAGAAATATTCTGGTCTTTGATGTAGTGGTGATTTGAGCTTTTGGTGAATTACCTTCCCTATATTTTATTGTATTTGGAAAAGAGGAAAGAAGCTACTAAGAAAAAAAGCTGGCTTTAGAACATTGGGAAAGGAGCCATAATTTTTCCAAGGTAAATCTCTACTGTTACCTTCTGAGTGAGTCATCTATCTCCCCTAGGGGTATAGTTCACTTTCTGAGCTCTTAAAATAGACTTTCGTAATGGGTTTGTTCCTTCATCAGATACTTTCCTTCTGTAGCTACCTTAAAAGGGCTTAAATTCTTCTAGTTACTGCCTGATTGCCTCATTTCATATCCCACATGTCTTCGGCAGAGAAGAATGTTGAAGCATTAGGTTTTTTTTTCAGTAGCAGATTTTAGCATGCAGATTTGAATGGGAATGGGAAAAATACATGCTTGTGCTTCTGATTACATAGCAATTACTAACTGCAAAGGATGACTCCTCTGGTAAGAACTAGCAAGAAAATAATTTTTGGGCAAACCTAAAGTGGGGCAGCTTTTAAAGCTTTGGTGTTCATGCTTATGTGAGAGATTAAGCTATGATTCTTGTCAGATAAAAAAATATGTATAATGATATAATTGTGACATAGGACTAGTACGGAAATAAATTTTGAGAAACTGCCAAGTAAGTCTAGAGGAATGATAACTGAACAAAATGTTGTGGTTACTGAACAAAATGGTTATGCAAAGATGTAACTGTATGAAACTGCTTCTGTAAGCAAGGTAAAACTGTCATGAAAAGGAGACAAAGATCAGCGAAGGGTGAATGGTAAAGACTCCGGCCCTCCCCCCCTCAGCGACCGCCAGAAACAATAAGGAATGGAAACTACACAACACAAGGAAAAATGGAAACTGGACATCACAATGAGGAATGGAAACTAAACCTCATAACAGAGAATAGAAACTGGGAGGGGATTACTAAGATGAACATGTAAAAATACCTGCAAAACTTACAGTTGGCACACGTGTTGGTGGAGCAGACACTCCCTATGTACCCAGTACTGCTTGCTTGCTTTTTGCTGAACATAATTTAATAACTAAAATTTTGATTAAAGATTGAAGTATGGACTCTCATTTTTAAGACTTACTAGTTTAAAAGGTGGAAGAAGAAATCTGATGTGAAAGGGGAGGTTAGCTTATAATATTGACAGTAGTTTTATTAAAGTGTCAGGAAAGAAAAAGTTAGGAATGCTACCACATAGTGGTTTTGCTTGTGGAACTGGAACTGGCTCGTTTCTCCTGTGTATCGTGTAATTTGAGTTTGCATCAATACTTGTATAACTTTCTATCATGTTTGGGAGGTGGGGTTTTTTATGTTGCAATTTAGTAACCTAAACAGTAATAACTTCCCTCTGTGGTTTAATAAATTGCTTTTATATGCTTTAATATGTCTATTGTTATGGTCACTGTACAATGTCTAAACCCTGTTGGTAAAAGTAACACGTTTCTGCTTTAATAATTAAAAAATTTGGGGTCTTTGTCTTTACTGCTTAAAAATGTAATTTCACTTTACAGTAAGAAGGTTGATAATCTGATTAGTATCTCCGGGTGAGAAGATAGCACTGGTCTCCATATGTTTATTGTAAATCTCTTTCTATCTAGAGCTTTCACAAAGAGAGCACTAAGTATTAAATTACCTTTTCAGGAAATAAAAGCAGCTTTTGTTAGCACGCTCTGTGCTGCGTTGGAAAGCTTTCACCTTCTGCTGCGTGGCCCTGCCCTCTGGTGGGCACGCACAGGCTGGCTGAGAGCCCGCTCTCACAGAAACCGGAAGGTTGCCTCCAAGTAAATCTTACCTAATCTTACTTAGCAAATCCTGAGATTTAAAAACATTTCGTTTTCCCCGTTGTGTTTTAGTCGCACTTTTACAGTCCTGCGTCCGCAGCAGAGACATTATCACACGCGTTTTGGGACATTAAAGTAAGATAGTAGGATTGATGACACTTGCATGTTACTATGGTGCTTTCTTCTCACCATATTTTGGAGATCTCTTCTCATACGGTTGAAATGAAGGTCAAAAATGTCTTTTCTTGAACGCTAGCTTGCTTGCCATTTTTGTCTGTGATATTTTTAGACACTTTGAACTTTGCACAGATAGAGTATCTGCATTTAATTCCAAATTAAAGATTTGTGTTCCAGCATATATTTTCATTCTGGAACTTCTGGCTGTTTTTCTGTAATCTTATTAGGATCAGAAATAGAGAAGTTTCTTTTTCCTGTTTAAAAAAATACCTTTTCTATGTCACTAAAGCTTTTCTGTCTTTCTCCCTATGCTACAACTTGCACTTTATCACTCCATGTATTTTTCTTCCAGATAAAGATATAGAAATCAGTACAGACCAAAATGCCTTTAAGGATCTAATATGAATTTATTACTGTTTCATTTTGAAGCAATCTGATACATGCCTTAAGGAAATAGAATCTTGTTTTATAATGCATTGAGGTTTTTTTAAGTATAGACCATGAATCTGATCCTGCAAGCTAGTAGTAGCATAAATAGATGTTATGTAATGGTTCACAAAGTCACCAGGAAGCCTCAGGTTCTTATTAGAAAACTGCTGAGGAAAAGACTTGTATAATACTAGTGTGTTTATTTTTTTTCCAAGGAGAAAGGAAACCTTTCGTTTTAATTTCTTTGGTCACATTTAGAAAGTATGACTTCTCATAAAGTATGTTGTAGTCTTTTTAAAATTATATATGCACTGAAAACTCAAAATGCAAAATTCACACAGGAAAGTAATCTGTAACTGCTTCTGAAATTGCAGCTGAATTGGGCTGCCAGATGGGAGCTTATGCTCAGAAATATGCAGGGCTGAAATCATAACATAAAGGATGTAGTATTTGGATTATGACTACTAGAAATTCCTAGATTAAGAAGAGCTATGAAACCTAAGTCAAAAATCTTGGTTGTGAGTAAGAAAGTCTTGGGCTTTTTGGGGGTTGTTAGTTACTCAGTTAGTTCGTGGGATTTTGTTTTGGGGTTTTGTGTGGTTTTGTTGTTGTTGGGTTTGTTGTTGTGGTTTTTTTTTTTGTTTTGCTTTTGTTTTTGTTGTTTTTTTTTTTCCTTTTCAAAAAGACAAAGTTGAATAGAGGGTAAGTAGTCCAAGTTTATTTGGAACATTATAATATAGTACATATCAATAGTAGTATATATTAATAATGTAGATATGTGTTCAGGGAGACAGTCCATAGGAGGATCAGTGAATTGATCAGAGGGATGGAGCATCTGTGAGGAAGGATTGAGAGAACTGGGTCTGTTCAGCATGGAGAATGGAAGGCTTTGGGGTGACCTAACTGGAGTCTTCTAGTCCCTGAAGGAACACTACAGGAACAATGGAGAGAGACAGTTTACAAGAGCCTGGAGTGACAGGACAAGGGGGAATGGCTTCAAACTAAAAGACAGTAAGTTTAGCTTAGATATTAGGAAGAAATTCTTTACTGTGAGGGTGGTGAGGCACTGGCAAAGGTTGCACAGAGAAGCTGTGGGTGCCCCATTCCTGACAAAGTTCAGGGCAGGTTGGATGGGGCTATGAACAACAGGACTAGTGAAAAGTGTTCCTTTCCATGGCAGGGGAGTTGGAATTAGAGGATTTTTAAAGTCCCTTCCAACGCCAGCCAATCTGATGCTGTTATTCTATGAAGTTCACCTCATAAATGAATAGCAATGGCAGGCCTACCTAGTTTGCAAAAAATAGTTTTAGTGATGCAGTGATAAAAAGTATGTTAATGCATCTCTGTGTGTGCGCATAGATGTTTACGTTTTTAAATGGAATGTGTATTGAATATTGCCTATTTATCAGGATATTGGATGGCTTATAACTGAAAAAAATTGGAAGTTGAACAAAAAAACCCAAACTTGTTTTGTCATCTTGTCCAAGCAGCAGGATCCAGTGGCCTAATTATGAATAATTTTTAATAAAAGAAAGGACAGTTATAAACATCTATATAAATCATAAATCCATTTATACAAATTGTAAGTCAATTGAGATTTTCATGGCAGAGATCATATCCTCTAAGTTCTTATACAGAAGATTTCTGTAGAGTTTTTTCCTCAAGTACTGTCCCATAGAACTGTGGATTAAGGCTTTTCTTTCCTAATCTATAGCATTTAAATGTGGCTGTGGCCGTCGAGATGGTCACGGCACTCCAAGTGCTTCATTAAAAACATCAGAAGGCTCCAAGCATCAGCCCCTTGTTGTACAAAAGTCTCCCATACCTTTTCTGTGTAGCCTCCCAAGAGCAGCTCCACAAGCTCTGGCTCTTTCTCTCTTTTTTCTCCAGTTCTGTCTGGTTCCTTCCTGTCCCTATCACGGCCCCCTAACCCTGTCTGTCCTATGTACAGCCACCTACCCTTTCTGTCCCTTAACATGACCTCCTGTCCCTTCCTCCTCACAGCAGGGCCAGCAGACTCCAACTGAGCTCCCCACCAGCTAGCTCACTCTTTATCACACCCATAGCTGAGAGGATATATAGGCCTGGATAATTAACACAGCTGCAATATATTAAGGGCAAGATTGTCTTCAGCACCATCTCTGTCTGTCTCCCCACATTTAAATATTCACCCAGTAGCCACTTTCTTCCCAGAAAAGCAGTTTGGGTAGAACCAAGCAGATTCCTTTTACTGTTGTGCTTGATTAGGACAAGAAGGAATAGGAGGTACAATAATATTAAATTCCTATGCAAAATTAATAATAGTGACCACAAAATTATGTTCAGTGAAGTGGGAAGGATGTTTGGCATCAGAAATAGTTGTACTTCATATGCAGCTGCAATAATGTTAGCTATGAGATAAGAAAGTACTTTCCTCTTCTCTTTTTTTCAGACAATAATATCCTTAGAGTCCTACTGCCTAAGACCACAGCTACTCTGGGATATGGGAATCCCTGCTTCTGCGAGGACTGCAGGAGGACATCCCAAACAGATGTGTTTTGAATAGGCTTAGCTTACAGTAAACAAATACTTCCGTAATGATACTTTTTACTTAATCTAGTGTTTATTAATAGTTTTATAAATCTTGATTAGTTTATGTGTAATGCATGCTGTAGCACAGGCAAAATACGTAAATAGGATAAAAGTATTTAAGCACTCAAGTTTTTCTTTGTTCAGAATTCTGGAGAACATGTGATGCTCAGAGGGAAGGATTTGTCCGAAGCAGGGGCAGAGCCATGCGGAGCGGGCCCTCATTCAGTGTCTTTGATCGGGAGGTCACTGCACTGGCCGCAATGTGCTACCCTGCGCGTTTCAGGAGTGATCTGACAGACAGATGGCTTCTGGAAAAGTCACGCGAAGGAGCCCCGTGTGGGTGAGGGTGTACCGGCGTTGCACACGCAATAAACACACAGGAGCTACGGCGGGATTCTACACAGCATGTATACATATGTAGGTCTGCGTGTGTGTATGTACGCTATAGGTGCCCTGAGCGCTGCTCCCCATGGCCGACCACCGGGACTACACCTCCCAGCGGCTCCAGCGCACATCCTGCGCCTGCGCACACGATCCCCAGGGCGGAGGCGGCTCCCTGAGCCTTGAGCGAGAGTCCGGCCGCGGCCGGACTACATTTCCCAGAGACCCCCGCGCATATAACGCGCCTGCGCAGGCGGATCCGCACTCCGCCGTTGTCGCCGTCGGTGGGTGGGTGGGGGAAGGGAGCGAGCGGGAGGAGGAGGAGGGAGGGGGGGAGAGTTGAGAGTTCACCCGCCGCCGTCGCTTCCAGGCCGGACTCATGATTCCCATATGCCCGGTAGTTTCGTTCACCTATGGTGAGTAGCAGTGCTCGGCGTATCCATGCTTGGGGAGAGGGCGGCGGGCGGGGGTCGGTTCTGAGACGCCGAGTCTGACCCGGCGCTCCCGCGCTCTCTCTCCCTTGTCCCTCTGTGTGTCCTGTTCT